>VOQJ01020295.1:0-10148 GCA_015052665.1 Apistogramma diplotaenia | reverse complement strand
GCATAATGGAGGTAATCAATGACCTGCCAGTTGCTACTGATGCTGATTAATCCTGTTTTAGTTTTATTAGATTTGAGTGCAACATTTGACACTGTGGATCACCTCCAAAACTGGGTTTCTGGTGGTTTAAGATGGTTGCATTCTTATTTAGAGGCTAGGTCTTAGCATTGTCATTGACAAGTCACAGTTATACTGTAGATGACCTGAGGGCTACCTCAGGGATCTCTACTTGGACCCTTCCTGTTTTCTTTATGCGTTCTTTATGCACAGCATGCCTTTTCACTGCTATGCAGACTGCATGCAGCTGTACATCTCAGGAACCTTCTTAATGTTCAATACTGGATGGCCAGAACTTCCTGCAGCTAAATGTGGATGAGACAATAGTCATTGGTCCAGATACATCTATCCCACTCACAGCAACACATCTGAGCTCCTTGTCTATAAAGGTGGGCCAATATTGTAAAAACCTCAGTGTCACTTTTGACAGCCACCTTAGCTTGAATAAGCACATAAACTCAGTTGATGATTTCATTTCTTTTAGGTTCAACCATTGCAATTTATTTTCGATTTCTTCCCAGAAAGTTGCCATAAAATATGGCTGATCTAAAATGCAGGAGCCAGATGTCCTACTAAACCAAAACAAATATACACCTCTACTGTATTTCTATGCTTCTACGCGTCTTTATAGGCGTTTTTCTAGCAATAATTTATTTTTATTTTAAAATTGCTCTTTTCATTCACCTGTTTCTATTGATAGTTTTACTTATTCCTTGCCTTTAATGCATCATGGATTTTTATCTAATTTGATCACTTTTCTTGCCCAATCTCTCACCTGCTGTTCCTCACAAATATTCAGCTTCTGCAAAGAAATCCCCAGAACAACAAGCCACATTGTGCTCATTTCATACAGAATAATGCTCCATCTGCAATTACATGTGGAGTGAAATGAGAGAGGGATGAGAGAAACAGGAGGATGAGTGCCAGGGATGAGTGACGCTCTGATTAAAAGGAGCAGGATCGTGATGATAATAACGCATCTGTCTGCTGCACCTGACCCTAATACCTGCAAATGGCCTCACTGACATCTATCAGGGTGTGCATCTGTCTTTGAATATCTATAAGAGCCGTTATCCCTGCAGGAATCTGACACGTCTTTCGCCGTCTCCTTATTTAGACACCTGGGGAAGACAGTTACGGATGGACCACCTGCAGCAAGATATTCAAGGATGGGCTGATGAAGCTGGACAGAACGCTGAAAGATGGACAGACAGCGAAATATCTCCGGGGCAAAAAAATTGATCCTCATGTTGAGGCAACTGAGGTCAGGCTAAAGGTATTGAAAGAAAAACCTCACGCAGATTTGTTGTTTAGCACCACTTATGATTTAAGAGAATCTGTGGTATTAATTTATGGACAGCCTGTGTTATCTTGGGTATTTTTAGGAGCTAGGTGCTAGGAGCAAACTGCCAGATATACAATTTAAAATTGTTTTGTTTTTTTGCTAAGCCAGTGTTGTGTAACCAAACTTTGGAAAATGTTCAGAAACTCTAGAGAACTGTTGCTCAAGGCCACTTTAGGAAACATTACAAGAAAGTCTGGATCCCTGGAAGCAAAATTCAAAGAAATCAAGGATGGCTTGAGAATTTTACACAGTGCTGTGTAACCGTTCGGTCAAACAACATCCTTGAAAACGTTTTCCGGCCTCATTAGTGTGAATTAAACTGGTAACATTACATTACAGTCACAGCCCTGAGCCACACACAGTATTCATCATCAGCATGAGCAGTTTGGTTGGTCGTGTGAAAAAAGTGGTGAAGTCAAATTCCCAACCCAACTTAGTGCCCCCCACCACCCAAGCACACACCCACCCACCCGCACAGGCTTGTAACTTGCCAATTAAATTGAGGTCCATTAATTTTATTGGCATAAGCTTATATTTTAATTTAGTTTTCCTTACACAGCCTAACTTCACAACAGGTGCTCTATACTTACAGAACCCTAACAACCGTGCAATCAGGCATTTGGTGACAGTGGTGAGGAAGAACCCCTCCTTTTAACAGAAGGCCTGTAACAGGATTAGCAGAAGCAGGGGTTGTTGAGTGGTGAAGGGAAAGTGGAGACAGGAAAGGACAGCAAAGACAGACCAAAATCAACAAAGTTAATGACCTGCACCAGAGCCATATAAATGTATGGCTAATGGAAAAAGAGGTGAGGCAAAGAATGCCTCACAAGAAGTGAAGTTCCCTAATTTGTTGGATTGGCGAACACTCCAGCTCGTCATCCTGCATCGAATCATGAACATATTTTTAAGAAAAATACTTGTTTTCTCCCACTTTTCTCTCACTGGAGCTGTGAGGTTTAATTTATGTTTTAAAAAAATCAGCAATTAAAGGATCAGAACTTCTCCACCTTCATGACGTCATTCCTCCGGCTGAACGAAAACACATAACCACAGCATATTTAACATTATCAATGTGTCCTGACTGGCCATGGCAATTTATTAAAAACAAGGTCATAAATGGTTGTTCCATTAATTTTCTCTAAAACCCTTATTTAAAAACATCATGATTTCCATTATTAAATGTGACGCCGTCTCATCTCGTGCCCTCTGTGATGGCGGCAGAGGTAATCCTGGGTAAGTCTCCATATATCAACCTTCCAGCATGAGTTCACTGCCAGTAATTGCACATGTGGCATCAGGTCTCATCTTTATGGTGAAACACTGAACAACAACAAGAAAATGGGAGAGATTTACTGTAAAGCTGAGGTCAGTCTTTTTTTCAAATAATAACTCTCAGAGAAAAACACACACATACACGGATCCACACAGTATCAAGCCAGACAGATATGACATCATCGTGGTCTGTGATTCAGTCGCCACTGGCGACTACCGCAACCAAAGCACATGACTGCACACTCGTATATCAAGACCCCTGTGGTGTGTGAGCGTGTGTGTGTTTTCTGATGGGGGATCTTTCAGTTTGGAAAAGCTGACAGCTCTATCCATTTTTCTATCCACATGCTCCTCTGATGAATGTCTCTCTCTCAGCTTGTTCAGCTTTGATTGTGACTGGCCGTCTTCCCCTTTACCCTATAAATTTATTCTTTTAACAGCGACCAATTTATGTGTCTCTTTTATTGTGACTTTTAAATAATCCCAAACGGTTGCTCTTCTGGTGACCTCAGAATCACTTTGTGGCACAAAGCACCAAGAGATGTAAAGAAGAAATGAAGGAGAAATGTTAGTGGAGTTTGTTCCATAAACTGCATACAAAAGATAGATGTCACACATTGGTTTTGGACTCTGGAGCTTCAATTTTAGCATTTTTTTTTTCCTTAGAAGCAAAATCAACTAAAGGCTAGCAAGCTGGGTTAGGCCACAGGCACACACACTCTCGGTCTAGGGAGTGGTCTGCAACCATCTGGCAACCCCTGGTTGTGAAGGAAAATGTGTGGTTGCCGAATGTACATGATGCTGCGCTGACACTGAAACGGTGAGAAGTGCGATACACACATATACAAACCAGAAATGACGATTGTTCATCTCCACAATGAAAATTGTCTTGCCGCTGAAGCCAAAAAATTTTAAAAGGTGCAGCTTTTACTTTGAATTCAAATACTCAGTTTCCAGTTTGCAGTGCACTTTTTGTACTGTAGCTTCCATCTCCCAGAAGGCTGCAGACTGGTATTTTGACCTGTGTCACTGCGACCTGAGCAAACTGTACCCATAAACTTCATGGGTGCATCACAGACAGTTCCACAACTCGTGGAGGGGAAACCTTGCAAACATGTCAGCTCCCATCTACCTGCCAAAGCCACATAACTAAGTTTAAGTTGTACTGTAGTGTAGCTTAATGTTAGAGGCGTGGCTGTGCAGCTGCTCTGGAGGGGAACACTATCCATACATGCCAGAAATATACTCTGTGCCAGAGTGTAAGCATATTAAGTTCACTCCTGATGTTGGCCATTTGACTGTATCTGCTAAATTAAGGATAATAAAACACTACAATGTTTTTTTTTTGTTTGTTTTGTTTTTGGTGAAATGAATTTGCCATGTATTGCTCCTGATAAAAACTCCTGTATAACTTTTTGATGTGGTTACAGCAGCCTTGTAATAAAAATCTTCAGAGTCATGTCGTCAATTACCTGATTTTTGAACGCTAACCTATTTCGCTGTATTATATTTGAGGATAACCACCGGTTATTACATGGAATACATTGGATACAAATTGCCCACAGACGTCTGTGACAGGAAACTCAGCCTCAGCCACTGTCAATTACAGCCCACCGTTATTTCTGCCTTATGGTGTCATCATACGCCGAGGTCTGCCGGTGACCTCTGATGAGCTGTAAATTGCACCAATGAGCTCCATGGCTCTTTCGGTGTCCTCCTGCCTCCAGAACAGTGAGATCAATCGATCTCATAAATATCAAATGCTGAATAATAAAAGCAGACTCTCAGACTCTCGGGGCCCGAGCTGACCCCGGCCCTCCATTTAGCCCGCATATTACCCCAAATGATAAATTCAGTCTGTCTGTGTCATTAGTGCCCTGTGCTGCACGAGGTGATCAATGACTAATATGGCTCATGGCGTCAGAAGATATAAAGCAACGGGGCTCTTAAAACCCATTTTGTAGTACCTGTTCGGGGACTAGAGTTTCCAGTAACGTCATGAAAATATTCAACTTTCTGGATTTATCCGCATATTGACAGAAAGATAAATGTCAGTCATATTTATAGACTGAATGATGTTATGCTCTACTCAAGACTTGAGTGGTTTCTTAAGTATCAGCTGTGTTTATAATGAGCATCAGACTGAAGCAAATGTTTTAACCCCTATGGTTGATTAAAAATAATAAAAAGAAGATGCAAAAAGTAATATAACACAAATCAGCCTTTTTGTGGCATTAAAATACAAACTGTCCTGACAATGGTAACAAATTTAATCTTCCTAAAGTGATTAAGGTTTGATCTAATCTGATCTAAACAGAGCTCAGGATTCAACCTGTACAGCTGCTGTATAACTGTAAATCTGCTGAAAACACTCACCATGTCTCTGTGCCAGGAATAATTAAGAATTCGTAGGTTATTAATAATTAAGCAATAAAGTCGCTGTTTGTGGGATGCAGTGCCACATGCAAAAATTAACAATTCAATAGTGTGAGACAAAAGTTTCTAGAGAGAGTGGGCTTATCATAGTTCAGAGCTGAAAGCAGCTGCCAAGGTTGATGAGCGATTATACTGACTTGTGGTCAGAAGGTTTTTAATGAATTGTTTTAATGTTGCTGTTTTTCCAGGGTAGAATGATTGTACAGCACACTTGGCAGCCCATTGGCCCATCTTCAATAAAGACAGTGGACTGAACCTGTGGCCCCACCATGTCTCTGCGTGGTCCCTCCCACTAGTTCCAGTGTTAAAGGCAACATGGAGAAACCGATGCGGCAGAAAGGGGGAGCAGAGAAGTTAAGTGCGAATAAATTGACGAGTGTCACTGTAGATGCTACAAAATGTGTAAAGATCACAGACATGTTTCCTGCTGTAGCCTCAACATCATCTGTTACAGCAAAGCTCCAGCAACAGCAGCTGTAGCTACAGACAGCAGCAGCGGACAGGGAGAGGAGCAGCCAGAGATGTTAGGATAATACAGGAGGTAACGTTAGCGCTATTACGAGAATGATGAGCATACTTTTGCATACTTCCCAAAATCTGGCAGCCTCAGCACCTTAATCTGATAAAATTGCAAACGGTCAAGACCGAGAAGTGTTATAGCAACTATGACACTTCTCGGGCTGGTCTAAGCCAAAAATGCCAGGGCTGATTTTCTTTTGTCCAAGTCCAGCCCTGCCTCAACCTTTCTTTCTTGGTCAGTCCATGACAACATAAAATTCACTTCCCTGTGGGCAGTGACCCGGGTGCTCCAGACTTTTCCAGTTTATGGCAGACAACAGCCTTGGTGGTTCCTGAACATCCCAACTATTTTCCTCTCATCAAAGGGTGACAGTTTGGCTCTACTTTCAGACCCTGGGAACATGGCGACACATCTGAATAGCTACATACAACTTACATACAGTTTGAACCGATGATCTTGGCACCTGCAGTTGTTTAGAGATGGCTCCATGAGACCTTCCCGTGTGAAAATCGAGAATTCTCCTTCTTAGATCTTCACTGACTTCCTGCTCTGAGTATTGATCAATCCAGTGAGTGTTGTCAACCAAATCCTTTAAACACTGTCAAAGAGCAACTCTCAGGGATGATCACTAAGGAGAAGTCAACAGGTCTTGGCCTTGTGGAGTGAAGACATCGAGTACCTTCAGCACCACTTGTTAAAAGATTTAAGTGAGTGTGTGTATATTTGACCCTGCGTGCATTAGAGAAAATCCAAAATAAATTCAAACTTGTCCACCCAGTTCTTGTTATTAAAGTCAGTTCAAAGAGATCATTAAAAGCCTCAAATTACCATGACAATCATGCCCGTAATGAGTGGATGTAAACGCCTGACCACAGTGCTGTTACAAAAGAGGAACGCTGAGCTAAAGTTGCCTAAAGCCGTAAATTCATGAATCAAAATGATGATTAATGAAGCAATAGCAAACTAGTCAGAAAGTCACTCTCTCTCCTCCAGCTCCAGAGGGGCTGCTCCAACACTTATGTCTGAACCTTGACCTCTGCTGGATCAATAAACTATCACCTTATTATCAAAAGTTGGACGATCCCTGTGCTGTGCCGACACTTTAGTTTCTTCCGCTTTTATCAAGTTTCACACCCCGACAGCTGTTGAGTTTGAAACCAGCAGGGTGTCCATCTCAGCAATGGTGTGTGTGTGTGCGTGTGTGTGTATTTGTGTGCGCATGAACTGCAACAAAATGTGTTTTACAGCCTGGGACGGTACCGGCCTCGTGTTGTTAGTGAACCACATTCTTCTCTCTTCTCTTAATCATGCACAGACCCCACAGTTCAACACCAGGGCAAGGCTCAACACGAAAACACACAGCTTTCATCGCAGAAAACATCTCTCATTTATATATTTTTCTCATTAGTTCAAAATCTTTTTCTTATTATCATCTTATACTGTTCAATAGGATATTTTTGCTGGAGGATTTCTACACGATAGCAGTATAATTTTCAAAGCATGTCAGGCTTTGAAAACTATATTGTTATCTTGTGTGCCAGTGTTTTCCTAAAATGATCTTGTTGCTCGTTTGAAAGGGGTTCACCTTTTGTTCCTATGATCCCTCTGAGCCATGTTTATAGATTTACTCCCCCCCCCCCAATCGGGATCAAAGACGTATTTATGATAAAGCTGCAGTCATAAAACGTGCAGAACATTTTGGTCTTTGGAAGAGTTGGAAAGAAGTTTTTGTTTTGGGGCCAAGTGATGCAATTTTCTGTAAACTTTTAATTGAAATGTAAAAGAACTTATAAAACCTAAAAGAAAAGCTACATCTCTAAAGCGGCTCAGTGGAAACAACTTTGTTTGCCTTTTTGACTGCAGACTGACTACTATTTAAGTTATTTTAACAGTTTAAAAGCAGGTCCTAATAAAAGACGGCAGGCTCTTGTGCCACAGTCATGAAAACTGATGCTGACAGTTTGGTCAGACACATGCATGCAGGTAGCCTGCTCAAGGTCATTTTGTAGGGCTCTGGCAGTGCTCCTCTTGTTCCTCCTTGTCCAAAAGGAGCCTTTACCAATCCTACTAAAGGGTTGATGTCCTTCTACAGTCCTATCCAGTTCTCCTTGGATAATGGCCAGTCTTCTGGTATCTCATGTATACTCTATAGACTGCACTGGGAGATGCAGTAAACCTTGTGTCAGCGCCTGTGGATTTGCCATCATGGAGGACTTGGACTACCCGAGCAACCTGAATGGTCTGCAGATACTGTCATGTCAGTATGGACCAAAATCTCAGAGGAATACTTCCAGAACCTTGTCGGACCTGCCTGGAAGAATTAAGTCAGTTCACAAGACAAAATGGCATCTGAACCAGTACCAGCAGGCCCCTCCTGAGCCTGCCAGGGGCTGCTTCCTGTCAAACGGGAGTTTTTCCTTTGCACTGTCGCCAAGTGCTTGTTCATAGAGGGTCATCTAATTATTGGTGTTGTCTCTCGTGGGGTCTTTACCTTACAATATGAAGCACCTTGAAGCGACTGTGGTTCTGATTTTTTTTTTTCATAAATAAAATTTAACTGAACTGAATTGATTCACGCGCATTCATACAAACACCCGTCTCTTGGCGCTTTTAACACCTACATATACTCTCACGCCTGATGGATGCATGAGGGGAAAAATCAGGTTCAGTATCTTCAAAAGGATATTTCAACAGAGACTAGAGGAGCCAGGAATCCAACTACCAACCTCCTGGTTTACTGATCTATCTGTAATCATATCTTAGTACCTAAGATTAGAAATAAGAAATTTAGCAGACTGAAACAACAGTGGAAGGATTTACAAGCCTTTAGTAGAACCTCAGAATTTCACCACACTTGTTTTATTTTAGTCAAAAAACTGCTGGCAGAGCTGACAGCGTGTTCTCTAAGAAAATGGGCTGCAGAATTCAGAGAAGAGTTGTTCAGACTTCTCACTTCTCCCTCATCTCCCTTACCTGTCATCTTCTCCAAGGCCATGAACCGGACAAGTGTTAAATTGTACCTCTGTTCCCCGTTCCTCTCCACCACCTCTTTCCTTCATACTCTACTGACCCCCACACACATGCACACACATGTGGCAGATGGGATGCGAGTACCTGTGGGGCAAGAAGCTAGCAGGCTTAACTAACAGACTTCTGCCAAACACTGAAATGTCTCATTACATTTTAAATTCAGGCTGGTCCAGGTCACATACAGCACAAAGGTCACCTCAAAGTGGCTGTTTCCCAGAAACCACATCGTGTTTCAGCTTTCATTTTAACCATTTGATACTGTGTGAACATGCATATGATAAAGAAAAGAAAATCACAAAGTGCAATGTTGTATTTGTGGTGAAAAAAAGTTTAGCCCATAATTCTTGAAATTCATGAACATTTTGTGCAATATAGTATAAAGTTCATTTTTTACGCGAAGGTTTCCTGTCACTCCACATGGAACAGTCAGGATCTGATATCAACGCAATGACACTGAAACGCATCAACAAGAGCAACAAAGAGGAAGACGGGACTGAAAGAAGAAAAAGGAAGTGGATCATTGAAATTCTGGGACGCAGCTGAAATCTACACTTTCTCTGAGCCAATATGTCCAAATAAAATGCTAACTGACCAGCAATCCCTCCTTTGCGCCCTTAATGAACCATGTGTACACATTAGTACTTCAAATGGAAGCTGGAAAGCTTCAGTTACCAAAGCACATTGTCTACATACACTCGCCAGTCACTGTAATGAGAACGCATTGCCAGTACCAGGCTGGACTCCCCTTTTGCTTTCTGAACTAATTCTCCATGGGATAGATACAACAAGGTGCCAGAAACATTTCTCAGACAGCGTCACACAGTTATTGCAGGTTTGTAAGCTGCACATCCTTGATGTGAATCTCCTGTTCCACCACACCCCAAAGGTGCTCTTGTTGGATAGAGGTTTGATGACTGCAGAGGCCATTTGAGCACAGTGCTATTGTTCAACCAGCCAGATTGAGATTATTTTAACTTTCTGACCCGGTGTGTTACCCTGCTGAAGGCAGCCATCAGAAGATGGGTACACAGTGGTCATAAAGGGATGGACGTGGTCAGCAACAATATTCAGCTCGGTTGTGGTGATTCACCAATGCTGAGCTGGTACTAAAGGGCCCACAGTGTGCCACGAAAATATCCCCTACACCATTACATCTGCACCAGCCGCAACTGCTGGTAGAAGACAGGATGACTCCGTGCTTTTGACCAGCTTTTCAGCAGACGTTGAGACTCGTCAGACCAAGTGGTGGTATTGCCCAGTTCTGGTGAGCCGTTGAATCATAGCTTCATTTACAATTCACTTCAGCTTTATTTCTATAGCAAAGGTGCTTCTTGTTCTTAGCTGACAGGAGTGGCACCTGCTTCAAGGTTTGACGCGTTGAGCTTTCTACTTTGTAACGAGTTATTTGACTTACTGTTGCCTTCCTTTCAGCTCCAAAGCACTCTGGCCATTCTGCTTTGGCATCAACAAGGTGCTTTCACCCAGAGA
>VOQJ01020293.1:56225-84151 GCA_015052665.1 Apistogramma diplotaenia | reverse complement strand
CACCATATTCCGCCAAGTGCTTGTTCTTTAAATGCCGTATTAAGTTTGTTGTGTTGAAGGATTTTGCCGTACTTCCGCCACGAGGTATTTTTTCGTTGCATGTCTTGCAATTTGCAAACTTGGCATCACTCTCAGACGGTGAAAAACGTCCAGACGGCAGACATGTTTGGTAATGATCTGCTCCCTCCACGTGCCTGCGCAATTTCTTCCCACTGCGGGGGATCGGCGGGGTGATTGGCAATGGAAGGCATTTATTGGAAATTACACATACTTTTTCACGAAAATCGGCCAATTTTGATCGGTGGCCAATCGATCGGAACACCACTAGATATAACCCAAGATTATTTTTAACTGCTTTCTCCTATTGGCTTACTAAGGAGTCTGTTGGTAGTTGGACTCTAAATAGCAAGGCCTTATAGTCTGAATTCATCTTTGAACATGATTTTTTTTGCAAGCGGAGACAGTCTAAATGATTACCCTGTGTTTCTTCTGTCAAAGCCCGTTTTCTATTTTCTTTGTGCCAACTGAAGTTTCTAGAGCTCGGTGAGTCTCCCAATCTGTAATTAGTGCCAACCATAAACAACTGGAATCCTGCTGAGCAGTGCCACGGGTGGCTGCCCTCACCGCGGCAATCTGGAGTTTCCCTTTTGTCCTTGGATGTGTCAGATGTAGAGCCAGCTGCCCACCCTGGGAGTTGAACACTGGGCCCACTGTATGCAGAGAAAAGGAAATGAAAATCGGGGAGTCGAGAAGAAAAATAGATGGAGAAAATGTATAAATGCTACCAAAGCAAGACATGAGAAACTCATTTTGCAAGGTCTCCGATAACACGATTATTATGCAACATAGAAGACGTCAGACTCCTTTTCTGTCGTCCTGCAGAATCATATTTAAATATAGTGTCTGATGCCATCTAAATGTGATGCAAGGCCTTGGCTCTTATATCAGATCTGATGCTTTTTCTGCCCTGGCTCTGACATGCACAGTAATGACATCATGGTTAATGTACTACTTGGTCGCACTCCATTCCAGGCCATTGTTTAGCATTGCATGCTTATTCTTTTACAAATATTATATCTACTCAGTCACTTGTCACAGTCTACTTAGGCTGCAAGATGCTTGAGTCATGACATAATCCTTTTACCATAGAGTCAGAGTGGCTGGCTGGCTGTTGAATGAGGTTGGAGTGAAGTTTTTTTTTTAATTCTTGGCGAATGCGTTTTAGAACTATGTAGTGACTGGATTTGAGCTCTGCACGTTTTCTTTTTGCTTGAAACATTTCCTTTGAAGGTCATGGCAAAGTTGTTATCTTATGAACAGGGTCTTGGCCTGAAGACATGCTCCATGGACCATAGTCAGCTGCCCATCCTGTGCTATCCTCCCACCCTGTTTACTCTAGATATACAACTAATCCAACCACATTCATGAGGGGGACAACCATCTGCACATCCCAATAGACACCAGGATGTTTTTTAACTGTTTAAAAACCTCCCTCCAATGGAATTCAAGGCCTTAACATATTTGTTATTTTAATGGTATTTGAGTTTGTTTTATTTTTCCCTGGTTAAAGATGGGTTTTGAGTGAGGAGTGACAATGCACACTAGATTATTTGTTCAGCATAAAGTAAAAGTAATTAAATCCCTTATTTATAGCAGTTATAACATTCTGTAAATTCTGTGACTATCTTGTGATTTACAAATTAGGAGCTGTTTTTTTCTCTCATGCTTAAAAACAGAAACACACGCACGCACGCACACACACACACACACACACACACACACACACACACACACACACTTCACCATCACACTTCACCATCCTTGTATCTGCTCTTCTACTAGCAGTAAATCTACGAGTGGGGAAGAGCTGAAAGCAAGGGCTAAAGGGATGTGGTGACCTATTTGTATATTCATAGCTCTGTGCATTTTAGATGAGGCAATGATGTGTCATTAAATTTAAGCCAATGCAAGGGAGGAATTGATTGGCACAGTTATCTTCATGCTGATATTTCTAAATACGTATTATTTATGAACAGAAATCAGTTTTTAAACAATGCCAGGATAGAAACTTTAAGGACTGCCCTTTCTGCTGTGTGTAAGTCTGAACAGTTCTGTTTTCACAAGCAGAAACAGCTGCACTGTCTCTTTAAATCAAATACTTTTGCAGTGATCTGCCTCCTGTGCAGGATTGTTACATGCTATCATGCTAGTGCTTTCAAAGCTTTACATTTTCATTCAAATACCATAATGTCATGTGTGATGAGAGGAAAGCCTTTTGATTCAGGTCCTGTTGAGCTTGGCAAAGGGATTTCTCAGCGTTCGTTTGATCAAAGGGCTGCTGAACATGCGAGTTTCTATGTCATAACGCGTTAAAATCTTACACTCAACTCGGCAGGTCGATTCAGACTTTCAGATTTGATCTCAGAGTAATAATTTCCCAAGCATTATGGATGAAAGATAATGGAATCAGCGACTAGCAATTCACAAATGTTTGTGGAACCATTATAATGTAGGCACAGCCCCGAGTGGGTGCAGTTCTGCTGCTGGGATGCAATAAAACACTTTGCAGCGGCAGTAGCCTAGCATGATCGGCTCTCTATCTTTCCTCATTACCATTAAGTGTCATAAAGAGTTGGGCAACTCCATGTGTCTGTCTGCCTTGTAGTGCCCTGCAGATTAGAACCAGAGGAAGGAAGTGGTGAAGGGTAGACCCGGGAATAAAGGGAAGCCCCGGGGAGACTTGATCTAGTGAAATTCATATATGGAGCATTTCAGACCTCTTAGCTTGACTTCTTAACTTGATGTTGTCACATTTATTGAGCATTATGCTATCTCACTCTGCCTTTTTCCATGTGTTTGTCCCTCTGCAGACCTGTTGCAGCCTTCTGTCAAAGTAATCACCATAGCGAAGAGCAAGAGCAAGAAAACTGCTGAATAAGCAAAAGAAAAGAAACAAAAAATGGGAAAATACTCTGAGGATTAATAACTAATAAAACAAACTTGCTTGATTCTTAGTATAAATGTTCATCAAACACATGTGCATAATCCCACAAATATTGACATGCACACAGTACTCAGACCTGAAAGTGTTCTCTCAGAGCGACCCTGCTCACCTCCCCCACCCAATGCCAGTATTGGTGTTGGATTATACATTAAAGTCTAAGTCATGTATAGCAAGTGGACCCTCTTACAACAAAAAAACAGAAAAAGCTTTCAGTGTAACCGGACTCCTCACCTCTAAGCCCTCGACTCTAAAAGTTTAGAGCTACCAGCAGAGCTCTGCACTAACAATCCCTTATATAGCTTGGGTTCTTGCCTGAGCAGACTACATTATAAGTGGGCGAATCCAGAATGGCATGCCTAGAGGGATGGATTTAGGGGAGGGGAGTGGTTGATTTCTAATTTCTGTTGACTCATGGCTTTTAAGGAGGATTGGGACGTGACAGAGTTGTGGTGAATGGGTTTGGAAGGGTTTGTTAGTCTGTTGGCATCATTAATGCAAGCTTACTGGTTGATATGAATGTGTATGTAGATTATGACACATCAGGAGGGAGCAGTTTTGCCAGGCTCATTCCAAGCTTGGTGCTTTGTAGAGAAACATGTGACCACAAAACACATTTTTATTACTATTTCTAATCACTCTAATTTTTACTGTTGTTTTTATTTGTCCGTGCTGAGCAGGGAACTTCTTTCTTTCTCGTCTTAGAGTTTGTGTTGGTGCTGTAAGTGCACGGCTGTGATAATCCTAGTTCCTGTTAAGAGACTGCAGATTTTAGGTTAGTTTTAATTAAGAGGATGGTGCAGCTCCCTATCCGTGTTTGCTCCCCAACATCATTAACTTAGCTGTCGCTCACTGCCGCACCTTTCTGTTGAGGAAACAATTATCTGCGATCTCTGTTTTACAAACTGTTCAAACTGCATATTTTTCCTGTCTTGGTAGTGGAGCTGGGACTTTATCAAAATAGTGTTTGTCATTTGAAAAAGCGAAGTCCGATTCACGAGCTTGTGTACTGCATGGGACTTGTGAAAGGAGCTTCATGCTTGCTGGACTCTGTGATGATGGCGTTAAGCTGACACTTGTCCTCTTTTCTCTTGCTTTTCTTGTGTGCAGGAAAATTGATTCCAGCCTTAAGACGACCTTTGGCTTTGTCTGGATCACCTCTAGTTTTCTCAGCCTTAGAATCCTTAAGGCCACACAGAGCCACATAACCTGGCAGGTAAGAGTCAGAATTTCTTTGTCCCACTGTCATCTGCTGGACTCGCATAAGTGATGGTGTTGGAACTGCTTTTTCGGTTTGTTCTGATCTCGTTCTCGGACACTGTGGATTCTTCTGCTGAAGTGTGTTTCGTACCACTTTATGCACTGAGGAGTTTTTTGTTCTTTAAGAACTAGGGCATGGTTTGGGAACTGGTGCTGGTACAGGCATGTGAATACCCTTTAGTCATGCATAATGTTGGGCTGTACAAATAAATTGTAGGACACCAAACATCACCATGACAAGTCAGGTCAGTATTCCTTATTGACTAACAATTACCATCTTCAGCCTGGCTCTTCACAGACGGATGAGGTTTGATGTGATAATCATTGTAATACCTCTGACTCAGCGTTATATCTAGAGCAAACGGAGTTTGTTATAAGTAGGGTTTAGGCGTGCTTGAACAGGTGCACCATATTGTGTGTTTCAGTCTCTGCACTCGGTGCCTGGGCTGATATTTGATAGTGTTGTGCCTTTGTGTGTGGCCCTCCATAAAACTTCTTTTTTGTGACCAGTTTTCTCACCCTGATACAGAAACACAGATGAGACAAGTTTGTCAAACTGTGCCGCAGTCTTACCCCGTGAACTTGACTCCTGTGGGTGTGGGTGTGCTTTTCCGCAGCCTAGTTTAGGTCTATCAGCTGTATTTGAGAGAAACACACCCATCCCAGTTCTTACTGCGAGGCCCCGCATGCATCACATTGTGATGGCACACATGACCAAGGGAAGAGGTCAAGAACATGTCCGGGCATATTTCTTTTTCTCCCACTCATTTCCGGTGCTTCACTGGAAATTGATGTTATTTTTAGTGTGATGATGACGATGTTTGGAAGAGGTTTTTATTTTTTTTTAAATGCATTACTGGATGACTTAGATGTTAAAGATTGTCTGTGTTTTTCTAGTTATTCAGAAGTTATTGAGCTGATATGCAGCCATTCCTTTCAGCATTTCTCTGGGAAGTGATTTCGTCCTTCCTGACTTCATGACTTCATGAGTGTCACCAGCAATGCACTGGCAGCTAATTCTGGACATTTTGTTTTTGTACTTATTGCTATCTCTGCTTTGACAGCCATGACTGTTGTGTAGTGTTTACTGCAACAGCAGTTCATTTTGACCTCTTTGTCATTATTCTTGAACCTGAAAAATACTTTTGAGGTTTTCATTGTTTAATTGTGGGAGGATTTAAAAAAAAGTCTGAGTACTGTTGTCCAGTTTTTGTACCACATTCATCTAAAACATGCCATGGTGCCGGACTCTTACAGGCACCATAGCAAACGGGGGAGAAACTTGAGAGGCTGGGATTGGACATGATCATTTTTTAAATGCTGATTCACTGATAATGTGGCCATTAACCTGAATGATGGATCCACATTTGATTAACTTCATTAATAATTTTTGAAGAAAGTGACTGGGTGAGTGAAAGTGAGTGATTATGTAGGACAATACTTCTCTGTGACTCGATAGCAGCAGAAGAGCAATATTTTACAACCCTTTAGTAACCCTATGGTTGAGATAGTATTCATAGTGATATACAAATATTGAGTCAGTCTTCATTTCTTTATAATTTTTCTGGGGAAAAGGTGCAGTGATTTACTGAAATGTGCAAACATACATACATACAGTTCCAACAGGCTTGAAAGTCAGTATTTGTTGTGAGCACCTTTTATTCTTCAGCACAGTCTGAACTCTGAGGCAGATTTCTTGTAATTTCTTTAGTCTTCAGGAATGGTTCTCCAGACCTGTTGAAGGACATTCAAAGCTCTTCTATGGCTGATTTTTCTTTCTTTCTCTGTGAAGATGATCCCATGCTGCTTCAGTAATAATGAGGTCTGGACTCTGGGGAGGCCCATCCATGACTTTTCCATGATTTTACTGCACTGGCAGTGTGTTTTGGATCATTGTCAAGCTGAACAATGATTACAAATGTCAAGAACTGGGGTGAGAAATAACAACAAGAAATCCAAAGAAAAGGCGTGAGAGATGCTAGTGAATAACTTTACCAAGTCAGAAAATTTAATCTTGAAGAACGCAATCACTAGACCTCTGCTTAATTGACTATGAGGTGTGAGTATTCTCCTCATTTGACTGAGACCATTCATCTGCTGTAGAGTGTTTTGTTTTTTCCTCTTGGTTTTGTTAGGCCTGCTGCTTCTTTTCTGCTCCATTTGTCCAGTTTCCTCACATTTTTTAAGGACACACTGCACACCTAACCAAGATATGCAACATTTTTGGTTAATATCTCTTTGGAAATCACCCTGTTTGGTGCATGTACTATTTTATGGCTGCCAAACTGTCTTGTCTTTGACATTTTTCGTGGATTTAACTAATCCAAAGGAGCAAATTATGTCTTTGCAAACAGCTGCTAGACAGTTGGTTCTTTGCTAAGCTGTCTGTTATGTGCACATACAACACTGGTTCATCTCTTGAGCTAGGTGCCTTTTTTATGTTTGAGTGAGTCACAGGTCCGTGTTAAGTGGTTCAACATACAAACAAAAACATTCCTTTGCAAATGGTCAGGTACAGGGATGGGACTGACAATGAGTGAACAAGTAGCCAGTGTCCAACAAAAGTTTTTACAAGACTTTGGGAAAGCCCGGAGAATTATTGTTCGAGTGCACTTTAAAATTACAAGAAACTCTGGCTCCTTAAAAGCAAAATATAAAGAAATAAGAGGTGTCTCAGGACTTTTGCACAGTATTTTATGTGCTTGTAATTTCCGTTATCTTATTTTTTATTCAGAAATGTAACATTTGGTGACAAATCAAATTAAACACCATCTATCTGAGTTTCTCTCCATCCTGCTGATATGCTTGTGTCTATTTTTAATCTCCCAACAGCCTTCTGTGTGCATCCAGTGCAAGGAAAAAAGCTTGGTACAACAAGTCAAGGTCCATTAATTTGATTGTTAACAAATGCAGTGCGAGTGCTTAGCCGTAACCGTGGTCCTTCTTCAAACAACTTTCTAATGTTAAGATTTCAACACATTATGTATTTCACTGGTGACTTTAGTGCTCTGAAACAATTTTGTAACAATAATATTCCTTATGAGGTTTTGTTAGTTCGCCTAGGAGTGACGGCTTTGGCTAGCGTAGCCATGGCAGAGGAGTTAACTAGGAGATGCAGGCTAATGGGATTTTCTGGGCTTCTGCCGATTCATTATATCATACTTAGCATTAGCAGAGCTGCTGGAGATGATGTTCATTCCCAGTTAATAAAATGTGCTCAGTAGTACACACCAGGCATTTTAAATAGTTCTAGTCATGTATAAAAATGCTCAACTTTACACTTTAAGAGGAGAAACAAAAAGTAAATAAAATTGTAGGTGAGTTCAAATTCAAGTTCAGTGAAGTGTGATTTAGGAAGATATGAACACAGGGTAATTTTAATACAGGTCTTATAATGGCATCTAGATGCTGGCCCTTCATAAATGTTATCTTTCACATTCTTTAGTTTTTCCACAACAAGCTCATTTCCCCCAGAGGTTAGTTATTTTGTTTGTATGCTTATTCTGGCAGCAGTTTAAAAATGAGATCATTAAAAAAGACATTAAGTCTTTACGAGCCAAACCGTAAACCCAAAGAAAACTGCCTCTTTGGAAATTTAGAAATGCAACATCCACAGATTGAATGAATTTAGATTCTATTTTTATTTGAAAGGTCAGTTCACTGTGCGAGATTTAACCTCAGCTCAGTCTGTTGCATAACGCTCAGCCGTATGAAGACCATTAAACTGCATGTCTCATCTGTATCTGGAGATGCGAGTGAAAAAACTGGGTTCATGCTTAGGTTTTAATATACTTTTTAATGTTCTGTTATCCTATCGCCACCAGTTATTGGATAATAGTTTTTGAGTCCCTCAGGGTTTCTGAGCACTCTGAAAGTCAATCTACATTGACTTTGCTGTACACATGTATAGATCCAATGCGATTACACTCGGCTGACTCACGCATGCTCTCAAGTTGTTCCCCTTATTGATTGTTGCATTTCCTCACTGTGAGGTTTCTTGATAAATAGATTAGAATGTATTTGTACTTTTTTACTCTGGAGTTACCACTTCAACAATATTCACTAAAAGTCCTCTTCCACTTGCTCCAATAGTAAACAACGTCAAGTTTTCCCATTAGGTCTTCATTGATGAGGTTTAAGCCATTAAGCCACCAAAAGTCTCTAACTTCCAGGAAATGTAGTGTGGAAGAGGAAAAAAAGCTGAACCTATTCTGTCCTTGAAGTCCATCACTGAAGACGAGGTCAGCAGAGATCAATAAATTAGTAGGCCTCTAGAACATTTATTCCCATCACACTCCTGCTCTCCTGTCTCTCAGTCCCCCGCTCTACCTCAGTAAGTGGGCCTTGGAAGCAGGCAGCTGTTCGAGTTCCCATCAGTGCACGAAAAGGAGCACAGATGAATTTCACAAAAGGATTCGCAGATGTCTGACGCATCAATATTAAATGATCTATGGGTCAGCTCTCTACTCCATTTCTTTATCTATTAATAAGTATGTATGAAAGTCTATAAGGGACACTGTTAAGATGGTAAAGTAAGCTTGAAAATGCAGCTGTAATTCTACAGTTTAATTATGTCAGTTTGTTTGCAGTATTTGAGTGAGAAATTAATCACACACTCAAAAGGGAAAAACACTCTGACATTTATATCAACATGAAGTATAAACAGTATGCATGTATGTGTTTCAAATTTGTATTATTACTTAAATGTTTAAGAGTCATCTAGCTTTTCCATTTCAATTTAAAGATGGTCAGTGATTACCCATTCTAGTACGTGTGGAAACTGTAATAAAATGAGCTGTTTCAACTTTACATCCTCATCAATTTCTTGACATTTTTCAATCTCACTTTTGAGCAATTCCAGGTTTGCTTTTGAACCTTTAAGACCTAGTGGCACTTCTGATAGATTTAGGGCTGGTCAAAGAGGAGTGGGTGGTAGGTTCCCATAAATTCCAACAAGCTGTTACTCCAAGCTGCCTGCTATAGTTATCCCAGGCCTGTTTCAGCTTAGTTATGGCAGGAATGTGCCATTGCATGAGAACAGGTCATCATTCCTCATGGCCTACCATGGCGCTCCCCAGTTCTTAGTAAAGGTTGCCAAGTTATGAAAATATTTTCCCATGCACGGAACCCCGTTCACTTTCATCAGTGAAGAATTTAAATGGTGATCTTAACTTTTCCCTGTTCAGATCCTGGTGTTGTTAATTCTAGTTTCTGAAGGGGGTAGCCAGTCTTACCAATGCTTTGATTTTTGTGAAATGATTCAAGAATGATACATTTATCATTTAGAATCATTAACAATCATTCATCTCTCTCTGGTATAGGCAACATTGCAAGTCACCATATAAACAATTGTCTTGCTATGCTGTCACCATCAGCTGAAGTAGCACATTGTTCATTCTGCTGTTCCATCTTTGCCACACAGTATGAGCACCTCTGTCCATGGCTCCAGCTTTTCTGCTGCCAACTCTGAAAAGCCAAAGTGCAGGGTCAGCTAGCAAACCTCAGCTCTAGAATTGGCTTATTTTTATACTCAGGCACTGTTAAGGGAATTGAGTTGTGGACATGAACTCTTCAGTTGACAGCTGGTTTCTCTAATCATTAGACCAAGCTGTGTGGTTTATTGATCGTGTTTACAGGGTCGGATAAAACACACCGACAAAGTAGCATTCAAATTAGCTTGATTAAAACTCACATTGAAAACCTGTCTGGCATGAAAATTGCTTCATTTTGTTCTGCCAACTTCAGATCAGATTATTGTGAACCGAGGAAGACCCCGAAGAACCTTTTGAATGCATATCTCATTACTTCACATGCTGTTATGGCATCCATTTCAGATTTATTGGCCTCTAATCTACCCAAAGACTTTCAACTTGATCTGTTTCGAGGCCTTTGGTCTGGCCAGCTATTGTTCCACTGTTTAGTCAACCTTGTCCCGCATGGCCGAGGTTTCAGCTGTTCATCCTCTTCCTCTGCCTGTGTGGTTTGTGCTTTGAAGATGGATGGGGAAATTGGACTCTATATTGACAAGCACATACCAAACCTAAAATAAAAAAGTTAAACTAATAATCACTGCTCTCTGAATCTCTTCCCACCAAATAGCAGCACTGAGCTTTTTTTCTTCTTCCAGTCAGTGTATTAACAGGTCTGCTGCATTAGGAAAAACATAAATGGGCTTCCTAGAAGCTAAAATACACCTCTGAGTGTACCTGAGCAGCATCTCCTCATATTACTTTATAAGCTGATATATCAATTTCTCAGACTTCACCTCAAACACTACTTCAGGTTTGTTGAGATTTTAACACATTCAGGCTTTTAAGAGGAGGACATTTTGACATTTTGCAAAGGTCTGCTTAACCTTGTTTTCAACACTTGAGGTTTGTGGAGCATAACACATGTGAAGTGTTTAATCTGTTGGATTCAAGCTAACATCTCATTCTTACTCCTGAGCCTTGAGACTTGCACATTCTGTTTACCTTAGGCAAGTTTTAGAAAGACTGCTAATGATGGGAACTTTTAAAGCATGCAATGCAAAACAACTTTTCATTTTTTACTTTCACAATTTTGCAGTGCACATTTTAAAAATTATTTCCTCCAGCTGTTTTTCAAAGCCATATTAACAGGGTCTTAATTTTACCATAGGACTTGAGTGCACACACAAACTTATTACTGTACATGACTGATATTTACTCAGTACTGAAATCGATGAGCAAGTCTAGATAAGGAAGTGGCTGAAACACTGCCTTCAAGGGTGTTCCATCATCCTGTCAGGTCTGAAGGGATTTAACTGCTATTAGTAACAAATTATTTCTCAAAGTAGGACCTAAATGCATGTTATGGTACACCAAGTCTGACAACCAAGGAGTTATTCAATCAAGTTAAATTGCTAAAAGCATACAATCGTGTTTTCTGGGAACGTTGTTTAGAGGCTAGAGGCTTGTATATGTAAACATGGCTTCCCATAACAGACCTTGGATGGATTTTGAGAAAAAGGAAGAGGCAAGATTACTTCCACTCTTTAGTAATCTCTCTTCAGACTGTAAACACTGAAATACTGATTTACACCACCACTATAACTTCTGACCATTGCAGTCATGGGTAGTGGACTTTCTCTATAGGTGCTCGTCCTGTTGTAGTTACCCTACATCACTTGATGGAAATAAAAAGATCAAACTGCAGAGGGCTGAATTCAAAGACACCCCAAAAATCAAAGTGAAAAATGATGCAGAAGCCTAGCCCATTTTCCTGAAACTTCATTGAAGGAGCTCAGAATGATACTCAGTAGTTTGTGTGGCCCCCACATGCTTGTATTCATGCCTGACAACAATGAGCATGCTCCTAATGAGAAGACGGATGGTGTCCTGGGGGATCTCCTTCCAGATCTGGACCAGGACACCACTGAGCTCTTGGACAGTCTGAGGTGCATCCTGGAAATGTCGGATGGCCTGAAACTTAATGTCCCCGAAGTGTTCTGTTGAATTTAGCTCATGCAATCATGGGGGCCAGTCCTTGGTATCTATTTCTTCAACCTCCAGGAACTGCTTGCATACTCTCTGCACATGAGGCTTGGCATTGTCATTCACCAGGAGGAACCCAGGATCCACTGCACCAGTGTAGACTGTGCATCCCTCCATGGATATGCCTCTCCAGACCATTGCTGAACCAGCACCAAACCAGTCATGCTGAATAATGTTACAGGCAGCGTAATGTTCTTCACAGCTTCTCCAGACCCTTTCACGTGTGCCACATGCACAGGGTGGACCTGCTCTCATGTGTGAAAAGCACAGGATGGACCTGCCAATGCTGGTATTCAATGGTAAATGCCAGTCAGGCTCTGCAGTGCCAGGCAGTGAACACAGCCCAGTAGAGGAAGTCAGACCCTCCTTCAGGATGCCTGTTTCTGATTGTTTGCTCAAAGACATTCATACCAGTGGCCAGCTTGAGGCTCTGGCAGTGCTCAATCTATTTTCTCCTGGCACAGAGGACCAGATACTGGTCCTGCTGATGGGATAAGGACCTTATACCGCCCTGTCCAGCTCTCATAGAATAGCTGCCCATTTCCTGGAATCTCCTCCATGAACCTGCACTGGGAGAAACATCATAATGATGTGCAATCCTGGAGTTGGACTAACTGTGCAACCTGTCTGAATGGAAGCATGTTTACAGACAGATCATGATTTGCACTTCTGGTGTACTATATATGGATTAATTCTAAGATTATTAGCGTGTCATTTTGGTGGAAGATGCAATTACACATTAAATAGTGATGAGCATAACATTCTCTTGTCCATTAAGTTAAAAAAAAAAAAATAAGACTATCGGTTAAAATGTCAACATAAATGTTGCCTCAGTAAACGTTCTTGCGATCACACTGTTCGTGGAAGTTTATTCACTGCTTATAATGTTTAACAATGAAAGTAACAGACTGTAGCAATAGGCATTTAATCAGTGTGTTTTCATTTAGATTTAAATCTCAACTCTTTATGGAGTAATGCAGTCATTTCGAAGATTAATTGAATCTACTACTGTTATGTATAAAACATTCAGAAAGAGCCAGTGTATAAAGGAAACTAATGGAATGCAGTGAGTGTTTAACCTGGGTGCAGGACCTGATAAAAGAATATCACATCAGGTGCTTTTTGTTCATCAGTCCTTGTTTTATACAGCCACTTCGATTAAGCAGTTTTGACATGACCAGGTGTTTTGAATAATCAAGAAGGACAGTTGTGAAAAATTGAGTGTCGCTGACAACGACGGGAAACAGATGGGTAACGTAGTCAAGATGTTAACAGTCACGCTGGGTCACTGGGAAGGAATGAAAGCCGATCGAGACAGGATGATTAGCCAGGTTGATTTAATTTTTTTATCTTTGTTGAGAAGTGTACCTCTCTTGTTTCTGTGTCACTAGGATAAGCTGAAGCAATTGATGTGTGTGTAAGATATTGTAAAGACAGTTGCCTCCCAGTATAATGCTATATCAGCTGCCGTTATCTCCTTACAGATAAGCCAGAGATGCAACTTAGGTGTAAAGTCAGTACAGATTATGGAAAATATAGGTTTATCTTTTAAAGATCAATAACTGCACCTGTTTGACCCTCAGCTGAAGAGGGATAGTAACACTGATGTCATAATAATTGTTGTCATCAAAATAATATTGATTCAGGACCCTTCTCTGCAGCATTAATGTTTCTAGTTAAAAAAATGGTTATTAAAGAGATTTACACAGCACAGTTTGTTTGCAGCTCACTGATTCTTTCTGCAAAGTTAACTGTTAGTGTTAAGATTTGTAACTGCAGGCCACACTGGCAGTTTAAGTGAATGGCCGGAGGCAGACTAAAATATTTAAATGAGTATGAAACTTTTGTTAGTTATAACTGCAACGAGTGGAAAAAGGCTTCTGCATTGATTACAAATGCTCATTGATGGTGACAAAAGGTTGAATAAAGGGAATAAAATGATGCTTTTGCTTCTGCTGTGGAAGAAAAATGTAAATTCCTCAGTTGCACCTCATAAATGCTAATATTATGATTGTTTCCTTCGCGTGTCACAAGGTAATAACTTTCCATCCATGGATTGATAGTCTGTCCCTTTTCTTTAGAAATGGTGTGTGTTACCTCTTGCCAGAAGGCCCACAGAGCCAAATCTGTCTTCCGATGCCAAATGGCCAAAATGAAATTAGATTTTAGAGCTTGGCAGGGAGACAGGCGAGAAAGTGGAAACTATTTTAGAAGAGAAAAGTGGGACAGGGTTAAAAATTGACCAGAAATATAATATCTCATTCAGTATCCCATCAAGGTGAAGAAATAAACTTAGAGTGAAATAAGACGTAGTCAACATTAAGCGCTGCTAAAAAGTAAAAATGATTTGTCTGAGTTATGACTGGTTTATAGAGCAGAACGGGAAACATTACAGTTGTATTCATGAAGAAATGGAAGATGAGGCATAAAGGAAGGCAGCTTCCAACGGTGATGCTGTCATCAATTCTCTTATGCCTGAGTCCCACTTGAATGTGTTGCACATTCCCCTTTATATACAGTAGCCGTATATAATATATACAGTAATTTGTACAATAAATAAGCACAATACTTACAAATATTCCTGCCCTATTTACCAACTCTTAAAGAACATTTTTCTTCACCTTGTCATAATAGAAATGGCCCACATACTTAAAGGATTCAAGGATCAGACATTTTCAGGGTTTAACAAGGAAGAGTGATGAAAACGAACATAAAAAAAGCTGTGCTCTTTTATTTGAGAGAGATCATGGAGCATGGCGCATGCCTAATTTCCTCATTAATTCAGTTCAAGGATCATTAGTTGCAGTTCTGCGCTAAATGTAGAAGCAGCAGCTCACTTGCCAGCTTTGTTTTCCTCGTGTAGATACATGGTTGACTTAGAGGTATCTGCGGCTTTTATTGCTGTGCCATATTTTCCCCAATTTTTGTCAGGATTATGGTGCCAATGCTGAGTCTACACGTGTGACTCACCTTGAACCGTTTCTCCTTTATTAAAAAGAATCCGTTTCAAATGATGTTGGTCACATGGCAGAGCTTTAAGCTCATCATGACTTTCAAAGGAGTGAAATTTACAGCAGCAGTCCACGGCTACGATGTTAAACCCTGTCAGGTTGCAATGCGATACGGCTCTTAAAAGCCTTCATCACCTGATCCGTGGTTCTGGCTGTGGCGTCCTGTTGCTGCATGTCTCTTACAACCTCAGCTGTTGATGGAATGCAAGGCTGGTAGAATTGAAATATTTTCTTGGCAGACTGGCATTCATGTGTGAGCAGCATCCGAGTGCGCCACTGCAGGCTCCAGCTAAGCATATACAGAGGCTTTTGCAGCTTTCTCACAGAAGGACTAGAACTGTACATAGAGTAAATGTGAGTAAGCCACCTGAGGCATTACTTTTATCAATGCTCGTATAGTTTTGTAATTCTGAAAGGACACTGAGACATTCTTAGCCAGACTGTGTGTACCTTTGTGACACACCTGCTGTAAACACATGCAGAACGATTTGCTTTTACTCTGTGTGCAAAGCACGGCTCAAATTCAAGATCGTGCTTTTGCTGATCAACAGCATAACTACCGTTTACTTGTCTCGTTATTGGGTACCTTGTGGATCTTATGAATTACACTTCAAAGAGCTAATTTGGGCCTGACGTCCTAAAAATAGAACTGAGCAGCACAGGGCTGTAGAACACAGCAGGGCTTGCCTTTGCTCACTGTTATAATGACTTCATTTCTATGCATTGGAAGCAGCACTGATGGATTTTGATGTCTTGCTGCTTCTTGTGAGGGCTCAGTCATCACATTTCTAGCAGTGATCATAGGGGCAAAGTATTCTGCTTGAAGGCAGCCATGTGACTTTTTAATGAGCATTCAGAAAGTGACATAATGACATGCCTTCTCGGTGCTTTTCACCTCAAGGGTCGTCCTTCTCCCACTTATGCAATAAATATCCATTACTGTTTGATTGTTGCAAGCAGACCACGTTTTATGGCATCCAGGATTCAGGCTGATACTAGAGATTATTCATGAATCAATTTATTAAGCTTGAAACTCAGACTGCAAACTAGGCACTTTTCAGTGAGATTAGTTTTTAAATGAAAGTATGCCACCTCATAAACCTGTGCATCCTTTTGTTTTCTGAGTTTGGGGGTTTAGAACATTTACATCTCCACAATTTCTTCTCCAGTCTTTTTATTTTTGCCATCTAAAAGTGAGACAGCTTTATGCTGCATTGTGGAGATTTCTTTTTTTTGCTTCGGGGAAAATATACACTTCAGTCTTTATGTTAAGTTTGACCAGTTGAGTTATGCTGTTGTGCTGGGTACAATTTGTTAAATTCTGTATGTTTTCAAGCCCAAGGAAATTTGCATGGAGGTGTGCATGGATGCAGATTTTTCTTTTTGCTATATGCTGTTTTGTCTTATATGTGCGTTCTACAAGCAGGTTTATAATTGAGGCCCAAGATCTGCCCTAGGACATTATTATACCTTTTAGTGGTGTGTATTATTTCACCTGTTCAATTGCTTGTTAACCCAGATATCTAATCAGCCAATCACTTGGCTGAAACTCAGTAAATTTAGGCATGCAGTCATGGTCAAGATGACCTGCTGACATTCAAACAGAGCACCAGAAAGGGGAGTGATTTAAGTGCAACAGACTGGTGATCGGTCCAGGGTATACCATGGGTCGACCATGGGTTAATTTTGGTAAACAGTTAATTTTTGCAATTTTCTCATTGTTACAGCACTTTCCAGGGCATCCTCATTCAAACCCAATGGGAAAAAAAAACTGGATTGATTAATGGTTTTTGGTACCAAATGGGCTGATCTACTGGGCTTTCCACACACAACCGTCTCTAGAGTTTACAGAGAATGGTCCAAAACCAAGAAAATATCCAGTGAGCAACCATGCCTTGCTAATATAATGCACCATATCACAAAGCTCAAATAATCTCAAATTGGCTTTTTCACGGCGCATGGCCTCCACAGTCACCACATTTCAATCCAACAGAGCACCTTTGGCATGTGGTGGAACGGGAGATTTGGACAGTGGATGCACAGGCGACGCGTGTGGAGCACCTGTGTGATGCTGTCATGTCAATATAGACCCAGTTTTCTGAGAAGAGTTTCTAGCACGTTGTTTAATCTGTGCCGGTTCTGAAGACAAAAGGGGATACAGCCCAGTACTAGCATGGTGTACCTAACAAAGTTACCAGTCAGTGTGACTGAATCGCTCTGAATGGAGGTTCACTGCCAGCCATCAAGTTCAAGGGGGCAAAAAGTGTGGAATTAAGAAAAAATGGAAGAAGGCACATGGTGTAATACAGGCGTAATAACAGGAAACAAGACTCTTCTTCTTAAATGATGTCTGCACTCTACTGCACTATGTTTTTCTATTCCCTCCTCCACATTCCCCCGTTTGCCATTTCCTTGTATTGCTCTAATCTCGATACCTATTAGCTTTCTGCCCTATGTGTCTGTCTGCCTTTTTTGTGTCTCTTGTGCCATGTGTGAATTTCTCTATCTCAGTGGACCCTTCAGAAGTTCTTATCGTGTATTTGGTCTAACACAGGCCCTCAGAGACCTGCTGCAATTGGCTAGAGCAGGAAACCAACGTGAGCCTGCTCTGCACAGAACATTACTCTGCACTTAACAATTATGGCCTATTCTCCCTCTTCCTGTTATCCCTCCCCCTTCTTCCTCTCGTTCACCTCTCTCAACCGTTGCTGTTTTGAGTATTAGTCTCAGTGTGAAATGTGCCCTCGTTGTGAAAGTTGATCCTGAAGAAGAATGCATTTTCAGTGAATGCAGTAGATTCCTCTGAAATGTTCACCGCATGTAGAAAAACAAAGTGTTTTACTAATGTGCAGAAGCGAGAGATTCTGCGGGAAGGAGAAGATCTAAACAAATCAGGATGGTTCGACTTCAGATAATGACAGCTTGTTTACGCTTTTCTGTTTTGAAGTCTTTTTGTGAATAATAGTACTCTGTGTATATTCATCTTTAGCATTCGTTTGTCAGCAAGCACAAACATCAAAGCATGTGCTATTTTGTGACATGTTGCTGTGGCTTTTTTCACACTGAATGTAACATGGCTATGGTGATAGAATGGCTTTTAAAGCCTTTATTAATCTGCATTCGTCATTTCAACATCATGCCTTTGCTTCTGGTCAAATACTTAATGCAGCCCAAAAAATCGTAAAATCATAGGGGCTGGTATTTCTAATATTGTCTGAGTTTTCTGTATTTTATTTAAAATAAATGCATAAATAGGAAAGTATAAAAACACTGTGCATGACTTTAGATTGATTCCAAAATGCCTGCCTTTAAGTTGTATGTTTAATTACCCATATTGTGGCTCTGATTTATTTATTTTTTACCACCATGGACATGCATATATATATATATATATCCTCGCCTTGTTTGTTTAGTCTGAGGAATGGCAGCCCTTTGCCTGAAAAGTCACTCATGGACACTGAATATGGTCTGCAGCAACGCTTCCCATATGCAAGACGCTTGATGCAACTTTCCGAACTTTTCAAATTGGAACCAATATTGAGGTTTCCATCAGTTTCAGCTTCCTGTGGGATTGGACCAGTCTTCTCAATAAACTTTAATTTATTGGAAGGTTATTGGGAGCTTGGGCTGCTACTTCCCTGTCACCATTTTTAACAACCCTGACTAGAACCCTGACTTTTGCCAATATAGTCTGTGTAAACCAGAGTTTTTAGAATTGCCTTGGCCCACGATGGTCAGCCGATCCAGAAATCACAGTCACTCATGAGGGATCGACTGAAAAAAGACTGGCCACTGCTCAGAGTTGTTTGTTTTCAGTGGTAAGATATTATTTCTGTCTGTAAGATACAAGTTTGTGGAAGTTAAGTGTATGGTTTGTAGACTTCCTGATTTGTTTGCTCATGCTGGCTCTCAGACTAACATGGGATGGACAAATTGGTAGATTTTACTTTTCTGCCCCATTTGAACTCGCAGGGATCATTAAAGTGGATGTCTGTACTTAGCCAAATCATCTGGTACTTGCAGCTCATATGGAGCTGTATGCAGAGATTGCATTTATGTTTTAAAACAATCTGCATAATGATATGCCTTTGCAAGCAGTACCAATTTTAATCATGCTCCAATTGTTTAGTACTTCCAGGCCTAAAGATGTAGATTTCATGTCTTTGTCATTTTGTTTGGTCACTGCAGATACACAAAAAAACAACTGGAAAATGTGGAAATAATTGGAATATTTTTTTTATTTTGATTTTGCAATTTAATTAAAAAAACCTGTTGTCATTTGATGACTGTAGAAGAAATTGATGCTTCCTGTAAATAATTTTTGCAACGGTATTTATTTTATGTAACTGCATTGCATCGGATTGAATGGATTCTGGACTTTTTGAATAGTCACTGAATCAAATTGGGACATCAGTGCTAATATCCATCTCTAATTACCAATGCTATTCTGCCTCTAGCAACTGAGCTGACTCTCTTTATTTGAGAGTCAGCTCAGTTACACTTAACATTCCTTTTCACACAGAATGGATGAGAACTTAAATAGCAAACAGACTTTACCTCACAGTTTTTGTAATTGTGTGATCCTTCACTATTCTGGAAAGTGAATTACAATCAGATTTGCAGATAAAAACAACTTGTTTCAAAGTTTCCATTGACATACTGGACAACCACTGAAATCCTAAACAATGCCTGTCCATTCAAGGCTTGGTTTTGAGTGTTTTGCAGAATATGCAGTGACTTGACAGCGACTGTTTTCAAATTATCAGCTTATTTAATTGCATCTGGCAGATTGTTTATTGTATTCAGAGAGAGAGGAGGGCATCAGTATTTTCTAACCAGATAATTTACCAAATACCAGTAAACAAAATTATTAGCCCTCCTATGAATTTTAAAGCTTTTGTCCAAATTTTGACAAGTGCCTTTTATTTTAACAGAGCAGTTATTAACATAGCGTTTCTGAACGTACTAGTTTCCTTTGGGAAACATATTATTTCTGTTTGCACACCATAACAAAATTATTTTAGGGAAAAAACTTTATAAAGTTACAATTGAGAGTTATCTTCCAATTTATACTCTGCACAAAAACTTCAGTGAGGCTTTGAGCTGTCACTTGAGAAAGCATCGTGCCCAAAACAAAAGACTTGAAAAATTGAATTGTTGATGCTCGCTAAGCAGGAGATGGATACACAAAGTTATCACAGTGTTTCCAAGTGTCAAGACCTGGAATGAGAAGCATTATCAATAAATTCAAAGAGAACTACACAGTACAGAACAAGCCTGGTAGGAAGAGGCAGGAAGCGATCGATTTCAATGACTCTGGAAAGAAAACTAGTGAGAGAAGTATCTAAAGACCCCAGAACAGCTCCAAAGACACCAGTGAATGACTTAGCCAAGTCAGGATTTATAGTCTCAAAGATCACCGTGACTAGAGCCCTGCACAGGAAAAGACTGAAAGGTTGCAGACCACAAAAAGCTCTCCATCTGCAGAAGAGACACCTTCAAGCCAGAATGAAGTATGCCAAGGACAACCTGGAGGTGGGTCAAATGAGATGACCCACCTAGCTCTTAGGCTACAAAGATGCTGCTTATGTTTGGAGAAAGAAGGGAACCCAAAGAACACAATCACCACAGTGAAACACGGTGGTGGTAATATTATGCTGCTGGGATGCTTCAGTGCGTCTCAAACTGGAAACCTCATCAAGGTGGAAAGAATCAAGAATATATGAAGATTTTGAAAAGAAAAGCCTCAAGTGGTCAGGAACAAAAGTGCGTCTGGGTTGTTGCTTTGTCTTCCAACACGACAACAACCCAAAACATACATCGCTCCTGCTGAAGAACTACCCTCCAGAAGACCAAAGTGTGCTTTCTTGATCGGCCTGTACAAAGCCCTGACTTCACATCTCGCCAAGGCTTATGCCAGAAGGCCATCAGAACTGGAGGAGCTTGGGAGATTTGCCAAAGGAGGATGAGCTGGGACTACTCAGGAGATGTGTGAGACTTAATGAAAACTACAGCAAACAACTGCAGGCTGTTATCCAGCAAAAAGGATACACAAATGACTGTTAGCATCTGTGGTTAGTAATTTTGACCTTGGTAGTTTTTAGTTTTTGGGAAATAATTTTGTTTCTGTGTGTAAAGTAAAATAATTTAAGCATCCAAAATAAATGTTTGGAAAAGCTATGCTGAAATTCCTTGCTCTGTTTAACAACACTTGGGAAATACTTAAACACAGATTCTTTTTTCATAGGGAGACTTATTATTCTGTCCTCATCTGTAGGTAACTTGACAGGAATATTAGAGAAGACGAGGTTCACAACATGCATAATATTACATTTAGATTATTCAAATAGTCCCTCCTCTAGCTTGATCTTTATAAAGTTCCTCTGTATCCTTTGGAAGTCCCCTCAATTTCTCATAGGCCGGCATACATTGTTTCCTTGTGAGATAATGGTTTTTTAAGACATTTCCCATTTAAGCATACTTAAACTGTGACTTTATTGTCACAGATTGATATTGCACCATTTAATCACTCTTGGAGCTTTATGTTCTATGCTCAGGTTAGGCTATCAAATATCTCTCTCTTGAATATTTTATGACATGATGCCTTCCTTTTGCTCAGGGAAATGTGTCATCTGAGCTAATTTGTAGTCGCTGGCTTCTAACACTGTCCTCCCTCGAAGCAAGAGGGATTCAGTGAGTTTTGTCACCAATGGCCATGTGAAATATTCATCTAATTAATTGTCATGCTCTTAAGAACTAGAGTACAGTGACTTGTGTGGAGTTAAATTACCTTGAAAATGATGTACTACTGCCTCTTGTAATGTAATGCAATATAATAAATTTCTCTGTTCAGACAAAAAAATCCCACTTTCCCAAGATTATTAGATCATTTTTATATGAGACGTCCAATCACCACATTACTTTGCTGTTGCATTGATGTTACTCTATAACATTGTTTTAAAAAATTATATAAAATGGTGGCAAGTAGTTGCAATTTGTACAATGAAACCAGGCTGTTTATTGAATCTGAGTTACAGAGATCTCCATTAGGAAAGAGTGCTGAAGCACAGCATTGAAACCTCTTACAGATCGTGTATTGTCCCACTTGACATAAGAATAAAGGCTCAATCTGTGATTTAATCAAAGCCTGTCCAAGTGTCACTCAAGTGTTGTGCTGGAATGCATTTCATCATTTTCTCCTCAGTTTAAAAAATGTAATCCATAGAGTGAACTGCATCCTGTCATTTTATCACGCTGCCATACAAAACCAGGGTGCTACAGAGTGCCTTCTAAGTCAAATCCCAAGTTCTCAGTTTTTCATATCTATTACTCTTTTTATTTTGATTGCTTATTCAATTCCCGTTTTCACTTTGATTTTTCCATGAATTTAATATAATATCATGCTGGCTTTATAGGGGATGGTAATTAAAATCATTCCGAGAGTCAAAGCACAAGTAGGAACGGATTTTCCTTAGAAGAATTTAGACCATTTCTGACTTCCAGAAGTATTAATTCAGTATTCCAGGGTTGCATGTAGTGGCACAAACAGTTCAGTACTTTGCTACAATCACTTTCAGTCACTCGGCTCCCCAAGCTCAACCTCGCCGACTCAGAAGCCCTTTCATATGCTTTGATCCTGTTAATAATTATTTGCCATGCAGCCGAAGAAGAAAAGCAGATTGAAAAAGCAAAGAATGCTGCGAACTGATAGGCCCATAGAGAGGGGGGGAGTAAGGCTGGGAATGTTTTTCTGGGGTGGGAGTTTCAGCCCTGTGCTGTCCTCCGCAGATAGTTTCAGTGGTTATGAAAAGGCAGAGAACGGCTCAAAGATGTCTGAAATTATCATATGTCAGAGGGCGGCATTCCTGCCATAGATAAAGTTGTTGAATTTGAAACATATTTTTCCTCATTCCACAGACACCGTACAAAAGAAATGCTGCTACTGAATGCATTCTCCATACAACACATATTCTTCTTCTGCTCATGTGCTTTGAATGAATTTTTAGTGGTCTCGCCTTATCTCATCCATGCCGTCCATCATTTTTGGAAGGCGTTTGCCTCCCAGGCTGGCTCCCTATCTGGACTGGCTCTGGATGGGCTCAGGACAGGACCGGAATGAAGATCCCTACTGGCCTTCTGGCAGCAGTGAGAAAGGAAAGCCTTGGCTGGGGGTGAAAGCAAGCCAAGAAGCTCAACTGTTTCTTCATCGTTCTCTCTCTGCTGGGCTTTGAGATGGATTACAATAACATTCTTCCATTTCTTCAGAGTTACTGGAATACATACTGTGCTGTTGCAAACTTCATTACTCCTGCATGTAGTACTTGTGCCATAACATGTTCAGTGCAAGGATACAGTCCAATTAATCTAGTATATTAAATAATGATTGTAAGACAGGTTAAATACTGTAAACTACAAGACTGTTGGACTTTGTTTAGTCTATAGTATTGCAAGAAAGTAGTACTATTTCAGTCCAGCTGTCATATTATTAGATCCCCCCCTGCAGAAATTGGAGGGATTATAGTGTGCTAGCCACAGGGAGGAAGCATCTCCTGTGGTGTTCGGGTGATGAGTCTTTTTCCTCGTGTTCCTTGTATCTTACCAGGGAGCCATGAATAGGATGAGAGGAATTGTGCCTGATGCTGAGAAGTCTCTTGAGCATACTCCCCTCAGACACATCCACCAGAGTCTCTAGTTAAGCTCCAAGAAAAGAACCAGCCTTCCTGATGCGTTAAAGTCTGTTGGCATCAGCTGCTTACGCCCCCCTGTCTGAGCACACAGCTGCACGAAAGCCCACACTCGCCTCCACGGAGTAATACATCATGTGCAACATGATCCTGCAGGGGTTGGAGGTTCTTAGCCTTCTCAGTAGAGGAAGTCGACTCTGGCCCTTTTTGAAAACAGCTTTTGTATTCCTCAAACCTGTACTGGGGCCATGATTGAAAAGGCTAACTGCTCGTCATGTTTTCACAGAGACATAATTATTCTATAAAGGAATTCTTTGTAAAAATACACGCGGTGTAACAGAAAGCTGAACCAGTTAGTTCAAAGCGTGAGCATCCCACAGATTCCCCTCGCTGCCACCATTGATTGACGAGGCTGTAATGCAGCAGGACACAGTAATCTATAACAGCATCTCACACTTCATTGGTTGGAGATGTGAATTTTCAGCAGACCTGGCAATACATGACTGCCTCCACAAATCCTATCAAATCATGATTCTGGAATGTCAGAAATTGCCAAAAATAATAAATAGGAGTGATTATGAGATTCCGTCCACCCTTCCTTCTATACTCTCAGGAGGAACTTGTACACATAACTAACAAAGCTGAGCCCAGCATTAGCCCCTCCTTGTCTCTTGTCCCCCTGAAATTATTGATAGATGGCTAAACCCTCATATCCACTATGCCTTCAAAATAGACTTTATGATCCAAGTACTCAACAAAAAAATGTTTAGGTGAGGTTAAATTGCCATTGAGAAAGAAGAATGGGTCAAGACTCACATCCCTCATTCACTTCATTGCTGCAACACAACATATAAAATGAAGTCATTATAGATTGCTTGAGTCTTTCCGTCTGCAAATTGGACAGCTGATGGTTGAAGGACGAGCGGGATGGATGATCCAGTTTTGTTCCCCATCACTGCACATTTGCAAAATCAAAATAGGAATGAGGGATCGTCTCAGTCACCCCGATAAACACACATGAACACAAAGATAGATGAGGATGACGAAGTGGGAGATGCGCAGACTTGTGAGGGTGGTGATGAAAAACAGCTGCTCGGGGAGGATGGTGCTTGCGTGTGAATACACACATGACAGCAATATTTATGCAAGTAGCAGCCCCTCACATACAAACACAACATTCACAGATGAAAAGCGGTAAACCTTAATGGCAGGTTGGCCATACATATAATGGTGTGTAACCACAGGCATTTTTCTTGGTGTGCGCACAGGGTGGTTTACAGCACTGTGCAGAAGTCTTGAACCACCCCTCATTTCTGTATATTTAGTTTCTAAAATGAGTCATGTGCAAACAGAAATGGACAACATAACGTAAATACAGTGTAAAAAGCAAAACACACTTTGTACAATTCTAATATGCTTGAAAATCAATATTTATTTTGACCGCCTGTGTTCTTTAACACAGCCTGAACTCTCTCAGGCAAGCTTTCTTGTAGTTTCTTTAAGTAGTCTCCAGGATTACTGTAGTTCTTCAGGCTTTGATGGATGTCCCAGAGCTGCTCTTTGGATGTTAGGCTTGAATGATTCATAAGGTTAAAGTTAAGTGGCACAACAAACAATCAAACAAAACATATTCCTCTGAAAAGGGTCAGAAAAGGAAATGAATGGAAAGCAGCCAGTCTGCAAAGAAGATCTTGAATTTGCAAGTAAGTCTGCCTGTAAATGAAAAACAGCATATGAGAGAGTTATTATTGTTTTGGTTTCTGTAAAATTTCTAAAATAAGACATAATGTAAAGACTCTTGATTGAAAGTTTTATACAACACAGTTTTTACTTTGTCTGCTTCACACCGCAGGTTTTACAAACTGTTTCCCTTACGAGGAGTTTTAGTAAGTATCTTTAAATCAGCTGCAGTGAAGCGCAAGAGGAAAATGAAACCACGTGCTTTCTCAGCCATATTTTAGTGATTAGATCAGTAATACGTTCATGGAGATATTATCATTAATCTGATCGATGCGATAGAGGAGCATCAGTGACCTCAAAGGCTCCAGAGGCCGCCTGTGTAATTTGAATCCATCACCCAGGAAACTGCTGCTTGATTAAGCTCTGGTTTTTTGTTCTGTTTTGTTTTTTCTTGCAGGAATGGCTACTGCAACAAGTCAGAGAAATGCTTGGTTTACCTCCTTTCTAGCTTCAGTTTTAGATGTGTGCACAGATGATTGGGTCCTGTAGATCTCACCACATCAACTGCCAACTGCATTGACATGCAGAGTATCTTTTGTGGTCAATAGGAAATGGCCTCTTTAAACTAATTTAGTAGCACTGTGCAATTGAGACTAAACATTGGAAATAACTGGTGGGCAACTGTCTCTGTCTGACAAACATCATATAAATGGTGAGAAACATTCACTCAGAATTCCTCTGAACTGTTTTGGTTTTAAAATAGTCACTCATAAGCACCCACTTTGTTTTAACTGTTTTGTAGGCCTCTGCAAACTCGGCGTTTCAGTGATGGAACATACTGATGAGGTTTGTTTGGTTTGGGCTGTTTTGGACAGACTCGTGAGTTGCTGGCATGTTGATGGCCATACTGAAGATTTCCCATTTTCTTGACAATATTTTAATTGGCAAGGAATGCTGCAGTAAAGGCAACAGATTGCCTTCACATAGATGTCACAAACTAAAGCGAAAACAGTGGTAACGTGGTGTTTGCATGGGTCTTTGGTTTTTCTGCCTGGATAGACATTTTGTGTCTTGAGGATTGAGGGAGTTCACTGCACTGCAGGGGTGTCAGTGGTCTGTGGTTACAGCTTTTCAAAGTTGGGTAATTAGAGAAAATTGGGGGCACAATTTATTTTTTTTACTTTTCACTGTATTTTGCAGCGAGGGCGTTGTGTTACAAACCCTAAGAATGAATGGGAGTGGTTAACATCATCAGCCAGAGGTCTGACACAGCTTCAGCTTTACAGCTTTCCATTACTCAAGGTGTGCCACGGAGCCATGCTGATGCTGTTCTTCGCATTATGACAGATTTTCTTTGTAATGACAGTAGACATGTTGAAATGACATTTATTTTTTCTTAAGGCATCTCGGGCTGTTTAGCACCTTTTTTTTTTGGTAAATCTACACATTTTTACTGTTATATATTGTTATGCAATGGTTTCTTGGTGTAACCCACTTGAAATCAAATTGCACTGTATGTAGCCCAATGAGACCCACACACCTGCCATGGCTGCAGTGTGGGTAATCACTTTTCTGTGCCCAGAATTGAAGCTTCTAATAACAGCGTGCAGATACTGTATGTCACGCATACAACATGTTTGAAGTCGTGGCCAAAGGGGCTAATGTACTTTAGGCTATAGCTTAGTGACGGCATGGGGTTCAAGTTTGATTTTGATTCTGTCCGTAGCTCTGCTGAGTCATCAGAAGTTATTTTCTTAATCACAGGGAGGAAAAAGGTTTTACTTACAGAAACAACATTTAAAAAAGTGTTATTCATACTTTAACGGGCCATTTTTAGTTAGTCTCCTGAAACCTCAGGACACAGTTGCTGCCCAGTTTCTCTGATAATCAACTGATGAAATGTGAACCGAACTTTGTTATATTGTGTCTTTATGGCTCATTTAACTGACCTGTTAATATATTTTATAGAAATTGAGATGAAAGTTCGAACACTGTTGCCACATTCTCCTAAACACAAAAACATGAGTCTTCTTGGTCATTGATTTCCTTGACTGGTTCATGGCTTTTAATATTTTATAGTACTTGTTTAGGGTGGGGAGATCACTTTCAAAGTCTAGACTCATTCACTTTACAAACCATTTGGCTACTCAAACATCTATTACATTTGTAAAGCAGACCAGAGGTTGCCTGTGCTGGAATCAATATCATTGGGGGGAGGATGACAGCTGCTCGACTCTGTCCCTGCCTGCAAAATGTAAGGTTAAGAGGCATCATGAAATTGATAGGTCTCTTTGGGAATTCAATTCTACTGGGAGGATTCAGCTCAGCCTCATTCTCTAATTTCTTCCCTTTTTTATCTTCTTCCTGGACAACATGAGGAGTTCTTTACAGGCAGAAGATGGGACTGTTGGGGACTGAATATGAATTACTTCTTCAAAGGAGAAGGGGAAGGCCAACCGTATCTTGCCTCTGGCTGTCATCCTCTTGTTTTTTTTATTTTATTTTTAACCCTGCACATTTTTTTTCTATTTCTCATGCTCTCTTGTTCAAATGCAAGACGCCAAGCCGATTGCATTCTCACTGTCATGCACGTGTCCTTGCTTTTTCCTCCACCATCCTCCTCTCCCATGTCTCTCTTCTGTTCTGCTTTGGCTCCCATATCATAACACCCCCCCCCCCCCCCCCCCTTTTTCCTCCCCCCCCCCCCCCCCCCCCCCCCCTTTCCCCTCTTGCCCCCTCCCCTGTCCCTCCTTTCTTCACCCGCCTCCTCTCCCCC
>VOQJ01020293.1:4545-17586 GCA_015052665.1 Apistogramma diplotaenia | reverse complement strand
TATATATATATACACACACACACACAAACAAATACACACACCCTCCAAAACCTATTTATATACCCTAGACTCAAAGATACTGTATAAACACTGAACACCTTCAAAAGCTTCTCACCTTTGGTCTAACTGTTCTTTACGCCTGACTTTTACAAGCACTTATTGCGTCCTTGCTGTTTACAGGGAACTTGTCAATTAGTAACTAAATTATTCACATGGTGTGCTGGTTGTAGGATCCTTTGTTACTCCAGCATGTATTTGATGTTTACCTCAAGTATTATATATTTTAATATGTGTTTGTGGCACTTTCTTCTGCATCATTTGCTTGCAGGATCACTAATCATGCTTCCACTAAATAGTAATATTCAGTGTCTGAATAGCAAACATAAGTCCCACGGAACTAAAGGGTGTAAGATGTTCATGTTTTATAGTCTTTTTAAACGTATAAAACACATTCAAATAACTGACATATTACAAACGAGTTACAGAGTTCAATTTAACAGCTTTTATGTTGGTTGGGAGTTGAGGGGTTAAACCTTCAGGGTTTTTTTTTTTCGACTGGAATCTGTTTCATTGGCAAACAGTGGGTGTGCTCTTCAGCTTTGGCAAACACGCATTACCTTAGACAGGTAACAGCGTTTAAAGAGGGAGCAGCTGGAGAGAAGGCGAGGAAAGAACACATGCAGGAAAAGACTGTTTATTCTTCTCAGCAGCCCAGCTCGCTTTACCTAGAATGTGATTTCATCTTCACGTTGTATTCAAGGTTTTTAGATGGGAAGCTGTGTGAGCCAGTACAGTGGGTAAGAACTTAAACTCTCTTCTGTCACACACACCTCTGTAACCTGTGACCGCCCAGGTCATCTGAAGTCAGGATGATATAGCAGTGAAGAGAGGGTTTAATTAGCATTTTGGATGGGACATTATTCATCTCTTCTAGCAGAGGAGTGAAGTTCACTGAGGCAGCGTTGCGATGTCTGAACAAGTCAGGTCCTGACCGTTGAAACATGTAGCAGCCATAAAGGTATTTGTGTCAAGGCCTCTCAAAGTGTGCTTACGCTGTTGTGGGGATTGTGTTTTAGTGCTCTTTTCAAGCAGTTTTATGGCTAGTTGTAAGCTAATAATAGACTCGATCTGAGTAGAATCTGTGTCAGCTTTGTGAACCGACAAAACAGCGAAGAATATAAGTAGTAATTGAGTTGGTATGTACAGACAGAACAGCTGATTTCTTTGTTTAGATAATGTGCTATATGGTATTTTTCAGCGTGCAGTTTTTATTCATCTATTCACAGCCATCCATATTCACAGTTTACTTTGTGTTTTCTTGTTGGCTGGCAACATTGGCATTATTATTTTAACTGTCAGCCGCTGTTGCAAAAATAAGGAACTATAGCACCTTGGAAGCTATTGATCAGCTCTTTAAAGGAGACATGGGGATGCTGTAGCCTGAAGAGACAGATCATAAGCGTGTCAGGTCGGATGTTTTCCTCACACACAGTGCTCCGGGGCAGAGACAGACACGTGCGCAGCTTGGTGTTTGCTTTGGCAGCTCTCTCTTTGTGTCGCATAACGGTCAGATACTGCGATAGTTTTCCAAATGAACAATAGTTATGCACCAAAAAGGTGAATGGCAGCTCCAGAAAATATGAAGAATCAGATTAGCTTCCTGTACTTTCAGATGTAGGGGAGATGCTAGTAATTAGGAAATCTTGTAACCATTTGAGTAATCTATTGCTCAAAGTATAAAATTCTATCAATAGTATGACAATAAAGAAGGTATTGGCTGGCCTTGGGCTGCCATGACAAGCATCACACTTGTTTATTTCTTTATTTTTATTTTGTCATTTATTTTAGACCTAATATTAAACAGATCATTTGAAGCCCAGTGAAAAACCAAAGTCAGACTTTGAAGTTTTGGTTCATTTACTTAAGCCATCTTATACTTTCACTGAACTTTTGGCACATGGAGGCTGTGGTTACCTGTGAGTAACTGGCTTTCTAAGTGGTTTGTTCTGTATGAGTTTGTTTTAGTTTCATGAAAAAGTGTCCTACAGCATATTAAACAGCTCAGATCTCTCAATGAGCTCTGTCTCTTGAGCTGTACTTTGGGGACTTTTGCCCATGATTGTACAAATGATTAGTCATGCCAGTGTCTAACCCACAGTACGGTTAAAGGAAGTGACACATCTGATTCAGTATAATACAAACATTAGTGCCAAGCAGTCCCACCCATGACATGACCTGGGGCTATGAAACCAAGTGTGAACTTTTTTTGACCTTTTTAAGTTTTTTATTTTGTTTTTGACATTAAATATTAATGCATTAATACAACGTCTAAAATTACAGCATTTTAGAAGCTCAGCTATATCTAAGTAGCAGACATTTTTGTATCACAGTTTACAGATTTAAAGTCTACAAGTGAGTAAGAAAGTAAGTAAAACTTTATTTATATAGCACCTCTTAAGACAGATGTCACGAGGTGCTTTATATCAACAAATAAAACACAACAATAAAACACATAAAAGCACGCTAAGTAAATGCGAGTTTAAAAAGATGAGTTTTTAACTGTCCTTTAAAAGAGGCTGCAGAATCTGCCGCTCTCAGACAGACCGGGAGAGAGTTCCAGAGACGGGGAGCCACTGAGGTGAAAGCTCTGTCGCCTTTTGTTTTCAGCCTTGTAGAAGGCAAAGCCAAAAGTCCCTGGTCACACGATCTCAGAGATCTGATGGGGAGCTTGGCCATGGAGAGCTCTAAATGTCAGGACTAGAATCTTGAATTGAATTCTTAAATTCACTGGGAGCCAGTGAAGCTGGATCAGTAACGGGGTGACATGAGAATGCTTAAAAAGGATGTCGCCCCACCTCAGTGACCACACTGACAGACTGTAATCAGATCAGAGGTCAGTAACCAGAAGTGCCCTGTTTACTCGAGGGGTGATTTCACCAATAATAAGGCTGCTTTTTACTTTTCATAATAATTCTAATTATCTTATTATAGTTACTGCAGTTGTTATTTCAACTGTCTGAGGAAAAGTACTGCTTTTGAAAGTGGCAAAAAAAAAAATGCTACGAACTTCCTGTTTTTCTACAAACTTCCTGTTTTGGTTGTGTTAATAACAGGAACCAGTCTGACTGCTGATGGGCTTTATGCTATAGAAACCACACTGACAAGTGAACTGAATCATTTCATAATGTTACGTTACAGTAAAGCTATATATTCTATTGTTGCATTCATACTTTTGGTCAGTCTTAACAAATTTTCCTCTTTTTTTTTGTAGAGCTAAAGAATTGACTTGATGTGTTTGCTAAAAAAAAGAATCCTTCAGCCAGTTAATGGTAGAACGTCTCTTCCCTCTAAAGGTTATGAAATCCAAATATCTTTAAATTCAAAACAGTTTCTAACCATGTCAGATATGTCAGAAAGTGCTGTCTATGATCCCCATTGTTAAGACGCATACATGGCAAATTGCCTGTGCAACTTGCATCTCTGGCAGCAGTAAGCACTAGTATGCAGTAAGTCTCTCCAAAGCATCCCCAGGACCACACTGTGATTGGAGATTCTCTGGGATTTCACTTTTCACTGTGATTACAGGTAAATGTCAGATATGACCCAGATTTCTCACACCCACAATTCACTTGGGCAAGAACACAATGAAGCCATTGTCCAGTGTTATAATGAGGAGTATTACATATTCCCCACAGTAATCATCCTAAAAAGCATTGTCACAACACAATCCAAGAAACCGTTGCAAGGAAAGGCACATATGCAGTACAGCTCTTAGCTCTTTCAAACTGTATATTTCATCTACAATATACCCACTATGTGGTGGTTTTGGCGTAGGAGGTAGAGCAGGTCAGCTACTAATCAGAAGGTTGGTGGTTTGATCCCTGGCTGCTCCAGTTTGCGTACCAAAAAGTATCCTTAGTCAAGATACTGAGCTCCACGTTGCTCCCAGTGCATTCATCGACATGGGAATGTGTGTGAATGTTAGATAGAAAGCACTTAGATGTAGGAAAAAGTTCTTGTGTGACTGTGTGAGTGAATGAGTGAATGAAACATGTTGTGTACAGCTCTTTGAGTGCTCAAATGACCACTTAAAATGTGTACATGTGCATATTTTCATCATCTTTCTCTTCCACTGCTCTCTCTCCTCCCTCATTTCCATCTCATCCTCTTTCTGCTCACCTAATGCCTCATCTTCTTAACTGAAGTAAGGGCATGAATAAACACGCTTATTTATTCCCAATGTTGCTGGAATTACTTCTTGTCAGGATATTAGACATGCAACCCCCCTGTCTCTGGACAGCTGACAAAGAGCCAGTTAAACAACAACTGGTTATAGACTTTATGCCAGCTAATATTAACCTCAAGTATTCTAAAAATCACACTTTCCCTCTGATAAACCATTTTATTATATTCCCACATCATATGAGAGTTTATGCATCAAGTGTCTGACTTAATAAACCAAGAAGAGATTTTCACTAACAGCAGCTAACCGAGACTTTCAGCAGCAAAACAGCAGCGCTGTTCAGGATATCTTCAGCAACACGCTTTTCACAAAGTTTTATAGCCTCTTCCAGAGTAAACAGACACGGACGTTTATTGAGAGCTGAGAGAAACTGCGGACTGACTGCTTACACTCACTCACTGAATGGCTGAATGGCTTGTCCTACAGCGGCCAGCATAGCTACTGTATGATTATGCACTTGATTTGGGAGGGGTAAGAAAACAGAACTCAGTTGACTGCAATTTACTGACATCTAGTGGTGAGATTTTGCACATTGTACCTTTAAAGTGACAGATTATAGAAGTATTGCTCACTGTCAGTCAAAGGATTGAGGTTATGATCACTGTTTACTTATTATTTTTTTCCTTTCTTTTTCAACTTAGTGCAAACTTTGTTAAACTTACATGTTGTCCCTGTGCCTGCGTGGGTCTCCTCCCGTCGTGCGACGGGTTAATTGGTGCTCAATTAGCTGTAGGTGTTGATGTGAGAGTGTGTAGCCGCCCGTCCCTCTGTGCTTCTTGCTGTATGTCAGCAGGGATATGTTCCACCCCTCCCACCACCCCAGGCTGAATAAGTTGTTAAAACATGAATGGATGGATTCATTAACTTATTTTCCAAGATATTAAGTGTTATAGTCCTAGAGTTGAGAAGTTAAAAAAAAATAAGCTATAAAGGAATAATAATGAAAAGGTTACTAATGGCATTTATGTCTGTGCCAAATTTTGATCTCACCTCCTAAAACACCTCAAATCACAGCCACCTACTGTCAAAGGGCTCGTCATCATACTCTGCTGTGACTTGCTTTGCCTTTTTCTTACACCTTCCCTTAGGCGCCGTATGTGTAGCTGCATATAAAACGCATCAGGCTTCAAAAGCCTCCCACTGACAGCTGCACTGGCTCCAATTTATCACTTGCTGTGGAAGATGAAGTGTGCTGATAGAGTGAAGCACATATTGATATCAGAGATGGAAAAAAAAAACTGACCAGATAAAAACAATGTCGTATGTGTTTTGTTGTATATCCTGCGATGTTTAGATATAGTTATCTGTCATAGATGAAATGTATGATAGATTAAAGTCCTTATCATAAACTTATCAGCTCATTCATCATCCTGCAACACTATTGTCTTTGCAATATAGCTTTATAATATCATATTGCTTCTTTTATGAGTTGGTTTCCAGATATTTCTTTGACGAATGAAAGCTTGTCGTGAACAGATTAATGAAAGTCGAGGCAGTCTCATGATGGGCTCACACCAACACCAATCAACATATTGATGTCTCAGCCCCCTGGTACTCAGTAGGAATTACTACATTTATGTTGTGAATACTCAGTAATAGCGCCCAGCTGATAAATCGATTGGCTGGATTAACTATTTGCTGATATCTTGGGATCAGCATTTATAATATCTGATAAATAAAAAGTTAAAAAGTAAAGAAGAGACAGGAGAAACACTTCCCTGTTTGGAACGCCACAAAAACAACAACCAGCTGATCCAAGTAGAGTGTAAACGTGATCCACAACTTGTGACAATAAATATTTATTTTTATTGATTTTTTTTAAAAAAAGAGTATTTCTAAACTGCGTATCATATTTATTCGAGTATTCTTATTGAGGACTCATGAATAAGTACACCTCCATTTTAGAACAGTGGGCAAAGTATTGTCAGCAAGCGCAGTCGCATGTAATCAGATTGCTTGATGAAACAGCTAAATGAGCCATGCCTTTCTCTGTGATGTGCAGCCAGGTACCAGGCAGTGCCAGTGTCAGGGATCGGGAACTGCCCAGTGCCACCTCCCTGCCAGCCAAAGTGAATCTGGGGCTGGTGCTTGGGGAGGGCGAGGAGGGCCATGCCAACCAGGTTTCTACCACAGCTGCAGCCAGCGAAGGCAGCGCCAGCCTGGGAGAGCCCGAGGACGACGGGATTTACTCTCATCATTCCCACTCTCCTGCCTCCAGCCAATGCAGTGCCACCTACAGCAATCTGGGTAAGCAGGAAAACATCCAAGATGGAGATGGTTTCCTTAAAATCTTGTCTGTATTGTCAGCTGGATTTTATATTATGATGCTCCCAAAATGTGAAGAAAAAGTAGAGGAAGGACAGCTTGCAAATAAAAAATGCAAATGAAATGAAGATTATACACCAAAATCGCTGAATTTAACATTCACACTTCAAATATAATTTTCTCAGTAACCGTGAAGCATCAAATGTATGTATATATGGACCCATTTGCCATAAGCAGGCAGTTCATTCATTCCTGAGTGGCTGATTCTTACTGTATCAGCACACTTTCTTATTTGACAAGTCATAATTTATTCTCTGCAAAAACAGCTGGAGCCCGAAATCTCAACACATCTCTTCACACACAGCCTGCAGCTTGGTGCCTAAAATAACATTTAAAAAAGACATTATTTTAGCTGGAGGTGGGGAAATCTTTGCCCTGGGGTTATTGATCCTACTTGTGAAGCTGGTTCACTTCCTGTTGGGATGGTGCTGGTGATCAAAACTGAGCCTTGCGTAGATCCCATTTTCATAAAAATCTTTTTTTTTTCCCTCTCATATCCTCTATCTCTCTCTTGACAACTATATTTTGAGTGATAGTGAAACAATATTCCCTACCTTGCTGATTTTCTACAAAATATTTTTCTGATTTTAATCCACGTTGACATGATACAGTAGCATCACACAGATGCTGCAGATTGGACGTGGAGGCCATTTGAAGTTATTGAACTCATTGTGTTGTTTGGAAACTTTGAGACATGGAGTGTTATCCTGCTGGAAGCAGCCACCAGTGGACGGGTACGTTGTGGTCATGGTCAGCAGGAATAGGTCGGCTGTGTGGCATTTAAAGTTGGTACTAAGGGAGCCAAAGTGTACGAAGTATCACCTGGAGAACTGCCCTAGAGAGTCTCTAAAGTGCAGTTTCTAAAATGCACCCGTCTTCCCCATTTTTGTGCTTGATGAATCATCAGGTCATCTTGACCTCGCCTACATGCCTAAATGCATTGAGTTGCTGCCATGTGATTGACTGATATTAGATATTTGCATTAACAAGTTGGACATGTTTTACCTTATAAAGCAGATAGTGAGCATTTCCATTTAGAAGACCTTCTCTAATACCATGATAATCAGGTGTCTTACTGATGGTCCCGTTTCCTTTCGACTTTGCTGGCTGCTCAGTATTACAGGTTTTTGTCTCGCTCTGACAACGAGCGCATACGACCAGGCTTCTACAGCAGAGCGGGGAGGAGGAGAGAGGTAGGCACAGCTGTCAAGCATCGCCGGGCACTTAACACATGAAGCTCTCTGTGTGTGGGAAACAATCTTTCGGTGATCAAGTGCTACGCGAGCGAACAAGAAATAGAAACACAAAGCGAAAGGGTAGAGAGTGTGGGTTTGTTGTGCAGCTGCACATTTGAGGTGGTTCACTGCATCTTTCCACATGTGGATGTGCTATATTTAAAATAATTATAGGTCTTTCTGTTAAAGGATTCATGAGTGACAAAATATTTGTGCTGTTCTGGCACTGTTGTACTAATTTGTCGTTTTCAGGAGGCATGTGCAAACTGGGAATGCGGTATCTGTGTGTGTGTGTGTGTTTGTGAAGCTCGAAACGCACACCAGCTCTGTGGATAGATTGTGTTAAAAGCTCCCTGGATGACGCACCCCGAGCTGCCTGCAGCCTAATTTAACTTTGCTGCTCGCTGCTTAATGAGGGGCTTAGATGGGAGTTTGTGGGTTTGTCTGTTGTCAAACATCGCACAGAAACATGTCGTTTCTGTTTGTGAGGAGGTGTATGGCCTTTAAGACACACACACACACACACATGCGCGCGCCCGCTGCCCGAAGACACACAGCCGCTGAGTGTTTTAGTGCTTCAAGTTTCCCGTCTTCTCTGCTGTTAGTGTGGAATCGCTTTGGTTTTCATCTTTCTGCTCTTCACGTTGTGTTGCTGTTATGTTTGCCGTTCACACATTTTTAGCGAGGAATCGGCTTCACTTTTCAAACGTGTGCCTCTGCCTCGGTCTTTCTCCCTCTGACTCGCTCTCATATAGTATACACGCACTTGGGTTTTAATCAGAGCATCAGGCAGTAGGAGGCAGAGTGCTCGCTGCCTTTAAGTGAGAAATCTCCATTATTGGTGGGAGCATTGAGCCCGTCTGTTGGCACCAGCGACTCCTCACAGACTCTCAGGGATGGAAGCAGAGAGCAGCGTTTCACTCTGCCTCCAGGCGCTGCTGCTGCTGCTGCTGATGCTGATGCTGCTGCACCGCGTTTGTCCAAAAACTTTGAGGCGTGGAATTTAGGTAAGGTAGTTTCACTTGTTTTCCTCCATATCGTTGTGTTCATCCGTCATCAGCTGCATCCAGTTTTTTTTTTCTCTTTATCAGCCCCCTTGCCTCTTTGTATTTTTCATTTTCTTTCACCCCCCACCTATTTTTTTTTATTTTATTTTACCACCTCTAACTGCCTCCTCCACCGCTCTCGCTCCATTCCACCCCTCTGGTCCTCTTTATTCTTCCCACCTCCTCGATCGCTGCCTCTTGTTAATGTGTCAGAGTTAGTTTTGAGGCACCACAACAGCTGAGCAGTAATCATTCTGCTATGGCAACAAGTTCCTTCATCCACTTAGCATCAAAGGCTGATGTATGCCAGTCTCTAGAAATTTGAACGTAATCCTCTAATGTGGTATTTTAAGAGCAATGGTTACATTTCATCCTGTAAAAAGCCTTTTTCCAATCATCGTATCTGTGAGTTTTCACATCGTATTCCAAATGTTCACAGTTTTACAGCTTCTGCCTTTGCAGCGTCTAATTTCTGTGTGTATCGGTCACTTGTTGGATTGTTTTTATATAGACTGTTGACAGTGTGATGTGATGCAGCAGAGACTGAAGTGACATCTGCTGCTCCTCAGATTTGGACTGACAGCAGTAACAAAGCAATTTGTCTCAGAAACATCAGGTTCTTCAATCTACTGTAAAAGAAAATGTTGTCTTTTTTTCTTTCTGTTTTTAAGTCCTCAGCGGGTCTTCATGCAGCAGCGCTCTCGCAGCTACGATATCTTTCACACATACACGTCTAAAGGAGTTTAGTTTAACAGCTGTGAGGTTTAAATGATTAAAAACAACTTTGTAGTCATATGCTTGCACTGCATCCCTCGCCACAGGCTTTCACTTTTTTTTGGGGGGGAGGGGCACTGTCACAGACCTCTGTCACACTCATCTGTTTGTCTAGTTGAATTACGAGGCACAGTAGGTCTGCAGCACTCTGGGATATTGGAAACGCTGTTTTGTTAATAGTTGTGAACATTGAAGTGAAAGTTTTATTGTTGCAGCCGTTTTACAAGCAAAAAAAAAATCCAGGCTTTGTCTCAGCTTCTCGTAGGTGATAACATGGTGCTGTTCTCTGTTCTATTTCCAGCTGCTGTTTGCACAGAATAAGACACTTGAAACCATTTTGGGTTTTTGGGAAATTTTAGTTTTGGGGGTGGGACAGATCATTTTTTATACATTTTAAAGATTTATTTGCTTAATCATATGCATGCATGCAAAAAAAAATAAAAAATCTGTCTTATGTAATCGAGTTAAGTCACAGCCACATTGCAATAAAGGATCCCTACGACTGGAAGTGGGAGACGGCTGCTTTTCTTGGGTGGATTACTGCAGATTGGTGGAAGAACACATTTAATATATTCGTTCCAGGGAGGATTACTAAGACTCATTTACTTTATCCTGACTGCTCTATCTTAAAGCTTTTCCTGCATTCTTAGGATGATGTCAGCGCGGCTTGCACGTGGGGAGTCAGCCGTAGTTCAGTAATGTATAATCAGTAGTATTTGTGCTGTGCAAAGAGAAATGATTCGTTCAGGAAGATGTATTTGCCGTAGTGATGGGAAAGCTATTTGGAATAAAAGGTGACTTTGAAAGGCGTCGTCTTCTAACACTCGGCAGCTTCTCAGTATTATTCAGCAAGAAATCGGGGTCCGCCCTGGTGAGTTAAAGCCGTGCCGTAGAGTTGCCCGTGACCTCGTGCACCCACTTTGTTAGTGCTGCCGGGCTGCTTCGTTCCCGTCATGCAAACGGCACGACCCCCTGTCTGCTTTTCATTTTATCTCACTTGTCTCTGACCCACGTACCTCAGTGGTCCTCAACTCCACAGAACATCGAGGGAATCCGACCCTCCAGTTCCTTCCACCGTCCAAGCAAAAATAAGGTCACGACAGGCCACTTCTAAATTTGCTCTCCATGCAGCCTCTTTAAGCCTCACTGCAGAACAGAGTCGGGCAGCTGGTTGGTTAGAGAAGTAGCCTGTGTACAGCTGCCATGCTCTCTGGCTTGAATTTGCCTCAGGGCCACCAGCTCCTTCACGTGCTGTCGCACACATCATTGTGTCATCCTCTGGCCCTCAAGAGTAGCAACAAGCCAGCGGGTCTCTGGAAACACCATGTGAGCAGAGGGGAAGTCCTAGTTGAAAGAATGTGGCATTATTTGTGCATCAGGTGTCATTTAACAATGTTCATCTTTTATGAATTATAGCTTTTATTTTTTTATGTATCCTTTACTGATGTCACAAATGCTTAAAACCTGATGCTTTGTTTTGTTTTTCATAGCAAAGATTTGATGCCCTCGTCTGAAACAAAACACCAGACTTCATAGAAAGAATTTGAGAGGGATGTTCAGTTTGTTTCGTCTCATCAGTGTGTGGTGATATTATCCTGAATTTGATATTTTGCAAAAGTAAAAACACAGAAACATTAACAAAATATCAAAGTATTTATCAGTGTGTGAAAGCAGCAGTACTTATGTTGTCCTCGGTTTTAAATCGGACACTTTAATGTACTCTGATTATGTTTTATTCATATATATATATATATATATATATATATATAATCAAACCCTGCAGGTCATTTCAGGTAATAACTGTATTGCAATTTTTTTCAGATCCATTTCTAGCATTAAAAGGTTAATTGTTTTCACATGAAATATGTTGAGTGAAACCTCCGTGTGATGTAGTGACATGCTGTGTAAAGCATGCACATGTTCAACTGTGTTTCAGTACATATACTCTCCAGGGCTCCTTTTCTCCAGTGCAGGCTTCCTTGGTTGATAAATGTGGTTATGCTCAGCATGCTTACATTAGACTCTTATGTGAATTTAATTCAAGGAAATCAAAGGAACTTTTCCCCTTGGGTTATTTATGCCGTGTACATGTCGTCTGTTTTCTTTCCTTCAGGTAAATCTCGAGCCAGCATGATCCCTCTGAAACAGCCACGGAACATGAAAGCATCCAATGATACGTTGGCCTCCATCGAAATGGAAGGCCTCGCTGAGCAGCCAATCCCTAAGGCCACCCCACCACCCCTACCCAAGAAGGCTGTTCCTCGTTCCAGTACTGAACCCAGCCTAGGAGGCAAAGAGCCAGTGCAGGGTGGTCTTAGGCCTCGGGCTGAAGCGAAACCAGGGGGCACCAACCTGAGTGTAGCCAACCCTATCTATGATTTGGACTCCACCTGGGAAACAGCGAGTCAGAGCTCCTCTCTGAGCTCTGAACCTCATCGAGGCCACGACCACGAGAGCGGTGACTCCTTAGAGAGGCCATCAGCTGCCACAGCTACCAACGTGGCCCGCATGGCTAACAGCGCGTCCTCCCTGGTCCCCCAGCCGTCCTCTGCTGCACCCAGCACCACCGCTGGCAAAGAGAGGAGGGTCTATCCAAGTTCAGAATCTCTGGCTGGAAGGGGTCGAACAGCAGGTCGAGGGGCTGCTGGAGGCGGAGGAGGCTGCAAACCCCAGAGACCTGCTCTTTACAGGGGGCTAGACAGCTGGGATGAAGTGGTGGGGAGGATCCGGGGACTCCACACAGACACTCTTCGGAAGCTGGCAGCAAAATGCGAAGATCGTTTCATGGCTGGTCAGAAGGATCATTTGAGATTTGGCACCGAAAGCTGGTCCCACTTCAGGCTCATCACTGGGAAGCCCTGCTGTGAGGCGGGGGACGCAGTTTACTACACTGCGTCCTACGCCAAGGACCCGCTGGTCAATTATGCCATCAAGGTGAGATTTTACAGCTTATTATTTTTTTGTAATTAAAAAATGTGAAACCTCGGGGAGAAAAAATGTTTGTCCTGTTTTATAATCAAAGGTCTGTTCCTCCCAAAAAAGAAAACAGTAAAATATTTCAGCAGCTCATTTTCAGCTTGTTCTTACTTTGCTTTAATTAGTGTGTTTGCTGGTGGTGGGGGGATTGCTTTGTATTCCTGCTACATCAAAATAATTGTAGATATTTTTTTCAGTCCTTGGCGTAGATTCATAAAATCTTGGTTTTGTTTGTGTCAACAAATGTCCTCCTCTCCTCTCCTGAGCTGGTGTGAAATATTGGCACTTTGATCCCTCGAGACACGACGTGGTGCAATAAAACCTGCGCCTTGTAGCCGCCTTGTCTTCAGTGTGTATCCAAATGTGTGCGTGGTGAAAGGGGGGGGGGGGGGGGGCAAGGGGGGGTTGGGGGGCAGGGGGTGGGGGGGGGGTTTGGGAGGAA
>VOQJ01020291.1:13578-28005 GCA_015052665.1 Apistogramma diplotaenia | reverse complement strand
GCTCTCTGAGGAGCAGACATCACGGTGTAGTCAAAGCACAGCAGCGCCGACATCATTTGGTGGAGCCTGGGACAGAGAGTGCGCTTGATCATTACGGTGGGACAGAAAAACTAATGAAATTGGGTTGGAATGAGATGTACGATAGTTCTGGTACAGATATGTCTTCATCTGGCTCTCTCTGTCTATATATGTCTTGTTTGCCCCCCCCCCATTTCCCTCCACCTCGCTTAAATTCATAAACATCTTCCGCTCCATTAGAGATCAAAAAGAGGAGAAGTGGTAATAAACCAGTTCTCCTCCCCTTGTTGCCTACCTCTTTCCCCCTCTCTCCGAGGCTGTTTGCGAGTAGCCTCTCACTGACACAGAATGCCGCTTACAAAGCCTGAAGTGGATTAATGGGAAATAATGAGAAAAAAAGGGCAATGAATATGCATCTGGCTGAGATAAGATTGATGGTTTTTCAGTTTATTCAGGCAAACATACAATAATGACCCACATGCTGAACTCTGTGAAGTAGCTGTTTCACAGTTAATGTTCAAAAACTGAATCAGAAGCAATTTTAATCAATTATTATTATGATGAATAATAAATCCCAAGGTTTTGTTTATTCCCGATGCTCAAATGTGATTGTGTAAATTCAGAACCATTTGGACTGCTGCTTCTGGATATTAGCTTTTCAGTATTTACTTACATTTTACAGACCAAAGGACCATTTAATAAGGAAAGACCTATTCAGTGCATTGCCCTTTCAAATTTCAAGGGTTGATACTTTAGGAGTAAAGAGCAGGTAATGAAGGACAGGTAAGGTCAGTGAGACTCTGCTACATACAAACATTTTTATACTGACTGATGCTTTTTTAAACCACTGATTTTGATGAGACTTCTGTCGAATCCTGTTTTAGTCTTGTGACCTACCTATTTGTCCATGCTTGGTAGCTATAAAGCTGTGTAATAGGAGAGGCTCATTGTACACTGACAGAACCAAGTGATTTTGTGACAGATTAAGTCTCTAATGGCCCAAAAACAAAAATGGGGGCGTAATAGACACAATATGCTTGTATTGTTGATATAAATGGTCCTCATCTGTGTGTATTGTGTTTATATGAATATATACAGTACCTTTGGACTATATATTTATTCATAGCAACTTTGGACACACTTTCTCATTCAATGTTTTTATTTTTGTATTTATTTTTCCCTACTTTGTAAATTAATACTGAAGGTATCCAGACTATGACGGAATTCCCAAGGAATCATGTAGTAAACTTACTCGCCATTCTCTCAATCAACTTCACAAGGTAATCACCTGAAACCTTGAAGGAGCTCCCAGAGTTGCTGAGCACTTGTTGGCTGCTTTGTCTTTACTCTGCAGTCCAAATCATCCCAAACCATCTCACTTGGGTTTAGATCAGGTGATTGTGGAGGCCAGGTCATCTGACGCAGCACTCCATCACCCTCTGTCTTGGTCAAATAGCTCTTACATAGCCTGGAGGTGTGTTTGGGGTCATTGTCCTGTTGAAAAACAACTGGCAGGCAGGGCATACAGTACATGGAATACCATAACCAAGTGGTTGGCATAGTGTACAGGAAGATCTCTGTCAAGTGTGACCTGGAAGTCCTATGGTCAAAATGGGATGTGACTCCAAGGGTGGTCGAGAATGACCCATCTAAGATCCTGTGGGACTTTGAGATACAGAAAGACAAACTGGTAACAACCACACAGCTCACATCATCTCAAACTAATGTCTTCAACATGATGTGAAGTTGTATTCAAATAGCCTCCACTTTCACCAGATCTCAATCCAACAGAGGACCTTTGGGATGGAATTGCATCATGGAAGTATGTCATCTTGTTGAATGTTTGCAGCACCTTGTTGATTTTATGACGTGAAGAATTAAGGGAGATGTGAAGGCAAAGGGCAATCCAGCGCAGTACGATCAAAGTTTACCTATTAAAGAGTGTGCATACAGTTTTAATGAAACAGCATGATTTTTATTTTATATCAAAGTATTTCGAGGAGCCAGCCTTTGGTTGTGGGTTGAAATGAAGGGGTTTGAAATGGTTTTTAATACTCACCTTTGTTCTGAGATTTTTGTAGAATAAATTATAAATTAATAGAACCCCCCCCCCCACACACACACACACACACACATCTAATCCTTACCTACATCCTGTGAGCCTGCTGCACTAACATTTATTATATCATTTAGCTCTACTGATATGGCTGCTAATGTGCAGTTGCTCTTCATGTTCTGTTTTTGGCTTGAATTTGAAATCACCTGAAGCCAACATTTCAGACTCGCTGTGCACTTGCATGCAATGACAGGGCAGTGACAAATTACATGAATTCAATTGTATCAGATTTAATACCCACCCCAGCGTTTCTCAAGCGCTCACTCGTCTCCTAACTCTCTTTCATCTCGCTGTGTGTATCCCAGAGTTTGTCCTAATTAGTCTCCGCTGTTATTTTGCCCTTTTGTCGTATTTTTTTGTGTTGGAAAAAGATCAGTGCACCAAAGAGACTGGGAGGCACTCATGGGGGGAAAATGACATAGAAAAAAACAACAACATCAAGGCCAAGATTTAGAACATCAAGGGCGCAAAATGCTAACAGGGCGAGCACGAAATAAACCTCATGCACGTTTTCATTAAAGTGCTCATCACGCATGTTATGTCCTTCTTTATAGTTTGCTCATTTTCTTTATTTTGATCAGTTTTGTTAGTTTATATGAACGTAATAAGCATTGACTTTGATAACAGATAAACGGTATTTTTAAAAAAATCTGTCTTTAAGCTTCCTCGACATTTTACTTGATAAACGTTTACTGAAGATTATTAATATTATATGATTGACACTTCAAAATAATCTCTACGTTTCTTTTGTTTATTCTGGGTGGAGCCACAAACCCAGCCTCAGTACAAGCTGGTGTACTAAGAGCGCCATCTATCCCATTCTTTGTGGTGACCCCTTGAGATATAAGGAAGCAGCTCAAAGTTCACTATATTGTCAAAAGGATTCACTCACCCATCCAGATCATTGAACTCAGGTGTATTCCAGTGTGGCAGTGTGACAGCGTGCCACCTGTGCTACAAGTCCAGTCTTTCTGCAGAGTCAGTCACTACAGACCTCCAAACTTCATGTGGCCTTCAGATGAGCTCAAGAACAGAGAGGTTCATGGATTGGGTTTCCGTCGCCAAGCAGCTGCATACAAGGCTTACGTCACCAAGTGCAATGCAAAGGATCAGATGCAGTGGTGTAAAGCATCAAGAACCTTCAAGAAATGTTTTTTTTAAAACTGTAAATAATGAAATAACATCTACATGTCGTGATGGAGAAAAAGGCTGCTCTGCAAACAGATTTCCTATTTTGCTGTGCATTAATCTGCGCTTTTTATTAGCATCATTGACCAAAGGTGAGCTGATATCTCTATTTGTTAATCTATGAATTAATGGGCTTTAATTAAATGCATCCATTACTGACATCATTTGTGATTCAAGGCCTTTTCTTATTAGATGGCCAGGGATGGTTGCATGGATGTAACAGAAAGAGGTTCATGCGTATATTTCATTTGAACTAAATGATCTTTGTCATAACTTTATCTCCAAGACTTGTATTTAACTAGTTTCCCTGTGCTTGTGAGCCTGCGTGGCCTTTAGAGATGACTGTTCAGCTATTTTTCCCACCTATCCATCAGTTTTTTCAAGCCATTCCCAGTTGTCACTCAAACAGACAACCACCCATCATGATGTACTGTCAGACTCCCCCTGACCTGGTTTATATTCCCTGGATAATTGGGCCAGGTGCGCAGGATGTATTTTCACACCCCGACTGCACCTCTCCATCACTTCCATCACTAACGAACTCTCTGGGAGAAAGAGCTTTTTAGTTAATTTTTCTAGGGTTTTATGGTTTGTTATAATGCCATGAGACAGTCAGTAGGTTTCTTGATTATTATTTTTATGCAAATATGCCCAGAATACATTGTTTACACTATACTACCATTTCAATGAGAAACAATATTTTACTGCCAGAAGTTTCCTTGCAGTTATTTGTCACAGTGTTAATTACCATTGGTCAGAATGAGGGTAGTTTCTAGTCTTAACAGGCTGAAGCTTAACATACAGATCTGTGACTGCCAGAAGTTTTTAATCAGCATTTCTTTTTCCTTTTTGCTTATTTTTTTCTAAAAGGAAATGATGATGATTGCCAAGGAGGGAACTTGGTCAAGGCCAAAATGAATTAACCTAGCTTGGTTTTTATGGCTGGAGAAACTGGAGCTCCAGAAAACCTACGCTGTGGCATTATCTTCACTGAATTTGACAAAATTGCTTCCTGTTCATTCCTTTTTTTTATATTCCTCGTTTTTTTTAAGCGTTAAGACCAGCCATCAAAACTAAAGGATGTTTTATGCCCATGAAATCTTCTCTTCTTTTTCCTCTTCTATAATCCAAACCAGCTCTGAGGTGGAAATGAGCCGTCTGGTCTCCAGGGACTTATGAAGAACGAGTCCCATGATTCTCAGCTCTGTTCCACCTAGCCCATGGGATTATTGGAAATATAGAAAATGCATGGCTGACCCCCCCTTTCTTTCTGATGCTCACACATGAGCAAACTGCAGTTTCATCCCTTCGTGATGTTCAGAGCTCATTCTTACATGGAGACGGTCTGTGGATTTTCATTTTCCCAATGACAGGCATTTATCGCAATTTTCTCCCCTTCATTTCTATCATATGAACTTGGCTCTTTTATTCTGTGCCTTTTCAAGTTCCAACTCCTCTTTGGCTTTCAAGTACCTTCTATCACCAACTGGTAATAACTTCATTCTATATCAAAAACCAAGACTTATTATTTCACTACTCCTGCCTCCCTCTCTTCATCCTTTCTGTCTCTCCATGACCCTCTTTTATTTCTACCCACCCAGGACATTAAGGTCTAGGCAGACACGCTCATAAACAAACAGAAATGCATGCCACATCACTAGGGAAAAAATATCACTTTCTGAGAGGGTTTCTCTTTATTCATTTCCCCCATATTTTATTTATTTTTGCCTCTGCAGGCGGTTTTAGTTAAGGGATGAGGGGACTCTGAGAGTCAGTGATAAGGGCCTTCCATCGACTTCACGCAGGGACAGGCTAGATAGGTGAACACTAAGCTGCACACTGCGTGGTTATCTGAAGGCACACACAAACACACGGGTTGTGTTTTCACAAAAATTTAAATAACTAACATGCTAACACATTAACCAATGTTTAACTAAAATATGCTTTGCAGCTAGTCCTGTTCTCAAGAGTATATTGCTTAGTTAGAGTGCAACTGACTCCTAATGCAAATACTACCCTGACAATGAAGAAGAATCTCAACCAGCTGCACTTAAATCAAACCGTCGGAGACCCTTGTGTTCGCTCATGCAGCCAACAACAGGATGTTTAGCTTGCTTTGCTAGTTTCTAAGAGATTTTGGGTCTAGCAGCATGCTATCCTTAAATCTCAGAAGAAGCAAGCAGATAAGAGATGGGATTATGCATATTTTAATTCAACCCTATCAGATTTGTATGAAGCAGTTTAAATTTTCCGGTTTATTAGTGTTAACTTCCTTCACCTTATTTCTGATTTTTATGAAGAGATTTTTTTTTTTTTATCAGATCTGTCTCATTTGTATTGATTTGAGTACACAAAGTGAAGATGTTCCACTCGTAAGGAGCAAGCAGGTCCACATTTCAGTTCATACATTCAGCTTCATGAATCATTTTGTACACATACATCAGATTTTTTTTCATACTTGATATATGTACTTAGATTTAAGCAACAAAACTACTTGGTTAGTGTCAAGAAGTTCAAGCTCAAATGGATCATATAAAGATGCAGAGGTGAGCTGAATAAAAGGCAAAAGCGAGCTATTATTGGAGGAAAAATCTAAAGGGTGAACCGTGAGTTGGTAGTGGTTCCTGGAAGCTGCTGTGTGTAACTGGTCACAAAGAGGGTGCTGCACCAAAAACCTCTTTGTGACTGCTTTGGTCTCTAGCAGGTTACCATTGTTGCCAGTAGTTTGCATAGAAGATAGCGACTTCTCAAGAAACAACTTGGAAAAAAATAGAATGCAAAAGAGAAATGGAGACTGTTTGCCTTGAGTGTAAAAGCTGTGCCTTACCCCTGAGACTAGCACATTTCAAAAGATGCCACTTGTGCTTGAAAGATAAATGGTCTCCCTTTCTGGTGCATATTTCTCCTTCAAAGGTTCACTACTGCTTAGAAAGTAGTTGGCGTGTATTTGCAGAGAAGTTGGTATCTTCCATTGTTACGGCTGTGCGTCATGTAGCTGTGTGGCAGGGGGTGTGTGTGGGGGGGGGGCGTAACATCGATAAACACTAAATACAACTGCAGCAATCTTCTAGTAGCCAGAGTATTTGCAAGGAGGCTTTTGGTGCAACAACCAAACTTGTTGCTAGTTGAGCCGTAAACTTGTGAGACAAAATGGAAATGGAGAATGTTCGTCTTCAAAGTAAAAGCTGCATTTTTGGAAACATGCTGGCACAACCTTTACTTTTTACGTTCAGGAAGTATTTGGTGAATGTTTGCAGCGAAGTCAACATCGTTCATTAAAACTATGGGCAGCCGCAGTAATCTACTAGTTGTCAAGGCAACCGCAATAAGGTTTTTGATGCAGCACCATATACCTCGTTGGGACCAATTTCACCTACATGTAGCCACTGCCAATAACCTCCAGCAGCCATTCGTCAGCTGGTCAGGGAAGACACATTTTACCTAGTAACCAGTGATTGCTAGGTGGTTGCAGACTGGTATGGGGTATGGTTGGAGTGCATGTTGCCACTTTACTCAAAGATTCGTTGTCAGGTTGAGGAGTGTGCAGAAGGCATACATGACGTATGCTTCCTGTCGAAATACATTCATTTCAAAGTCACGATTACCTTTTCATGATTTCTTCACATTTTGCCTTGAGACAAGTTTGCACCATTTTAAGGATAAACTTTTCTGAATATGCACATAGCGTACATTCATTATACTTGCATTGTATTCAACAGCAAGTGTTTCACAGCCTCGACATGTGTGCAGCCTGCTCTCCATTCAGCTGTCATTAACTCGAACACAAGGAGGCAGATTAATTTGTGAGGTTTTCAGCAGGTAGAAGAGGGAGAAAGGTTAACATACCAGGAGTGATGAATGAATCACTTTGAGCGCCATTGTTTCGTTATATTCTGCTATTGTAGCCGTAATGATTTTCTAAGCCACTCAAAAACTGTCCTTTGGTCTTAATCAAAATTAATTTTATTTTTGTCTTGCCCTCCCTGCTAAACTGCTGTGGCATGTGAGTGTGTTGCATATGTTCAGATGTGATTAAGTGTATTTAATTACACCTCAGCCAGATGGTCCTGCTGGTGATTTTATACTGCAGCATGTTTTATAGTGTACATTATAAGCCCATAATGCATTTCAGCATCGTGGCAGAGGAGTGAACTTAAGGGTTTTGCGTCGTTCAAGAAAGAGCGTATTGATGCTATTTTTCCATTATTTCTTCTTATCTTTCCTGTGTTCGTCTAGATTTGTTGCGCCCTCGATTTCAAATGCCACATAGAATTAATTAGGTGAAATACATAGGTGATTAAAAATTCTAGTCTCCTAGAAAGATGCATGTTTTTCGCAGACACAACATTCCCTCAGACATACCCAGCTGCTGCTTTGAAGTTTTTCTTCTTCAGATTTTCTATTTACAATTACTTCCATTTGATCTTCTTGATTATTGGTTAAAAAAATGTCCATCAGACTTTCAGAATTTCATCATCGTATCTCTTGTTATGTCCAATCTACTGTTGAAAACCAAAAAGACGTAAAATAAAATAAAAGCAGAACAAATGCAATAAAGAGATATTTAACTAAAAACTGAAACTGAAATAGCTGCCAGATATTTTTTTTTCCTTAATAATGTGTAATCAACTGATCATCTCATTTTTTCAACTTGTATTGCATCACGCCACATTTACCTCTAAGGGTGAAATGATCTGTGGTTACAGCTTGCAGATCTGCATGTCATCAGGCAGCTCAGTGATTCCAAACATTGTCATCCGAGAGTTTAAAAAGACCCAGGATGCTGAATTAAGCACTATATTGATGAGATTAGTGTTAAAGTAACTTGAACAACCAGCTTACTCATGCAATTATGTAGAATTTAAAGACCATTTTATCCTCAGGCTGAACAGCCTGTTTTTATTCAGCTTTAACTGTTTGAGTGCAGTTTCTCTTTCTCTTTGGACTGAAGTGGAGCTGAGCGTGATTCGCTTTTTGTGGAAAGAAGAATGCAATCAGATTGGTGCGATATGTGGTAAAAGTAGCAACCTGATAACTGCTGTTAATAATGACACCTATGACTGTTAAGTGACCAAAAGAAGTACGTGATTGAGCACATTTGCACTATGTTACACTATGTACTATATAAAGTATCTTAGATGCTGAATTGCATAGGTATAATGACTAAATTAATTTGGAAAAATGAAATGGGTTAAATCAATCACAAAGAGAGCACTGCATCAAAAAGCTTGTGATTGCCGAGCTGTAGTAAATCTTACTGTAAATATGTATGATGCATGCTGGAAACAGAAAACATCCCCTCAAAGTAAAAGTTGTACCTTGAAGGGAAATTTCGTGTTGCACTTTTCACAGTTTTACTGAGTAAAACGGGGTGGCTGTAGCTCAGGAGGTAGAGCAGGTCACTTGCCAATCGGAAGGTTGGTGGTTCGATTCCTGGCTGCTCCGGGCTGCATGCCAAAGTATCCTTGGGCAAGATACTGAACCCCAAGTTGCTGTCCGACGCCAGCGTTGGAGTGTGAATGTTAGATAATAAATACTTAGCTTAGTTAAACATGGAAGTGCTTGAATGAATGTGGTGTGAATGGGTGAATGTAAACGTGTTGTATAAAGCGCTTTGAGTGCTCTGAAGAGTAGAAAACCGCTATATGAGAACTACAGTAGTCCATTTACCATTTAAACTAATCAGCAAGCAGTAGTAAAACTACCGTTTGCAGACAAGTTGGAATTTCCTCTGCAAACTACAGGCAACTGCAACCTGCTGGTGACCAAAGCAGTCGTAAGGAGGTTTTCGGTGCAGCACCAATTTCTCCTAGTGACTAGCAACCTCCAGCAACCACTCTCAAACTGGTTAGGGAATACACATTTTATATACAGTTTTCCCCAATGCAACATTTACTAACAGATGATCTAACTCTCACTCCTACATTCACCATCTGATGGTGTATAAACAGCAATAAGGGTACTTCGACGTGCAGGCTGGAGGAGAAAGGGATTGAACCATCAACATTCCAATACGACTTGAATGCCGATGATATGTACTAATGATAGAGTGCACCATCAGACTTCCTTTGGCCTTGTGGGTGGAAATGGACTGCACTGCATTTTTTTTTTAAGCAGGGGATGTTTTTAAGGGTAAGATGATCAGTCTTCATGCTGAAAACCGTTTGGAATCGACTTTCGGGTGTAAACAAATATACTTTTTTTTGCTTCTGAGGTATGAACTGTCAAAACAGTCACCTAGAGTTACTGAAAGTGCTTTCTCACCTGGACAGGTGAGTGACCCATCCATCCATTGTATGTCCACAGTGCCATATATAGCACCTTCTCTTTTTTCTTTGTACTTTCTCGACTTTTGTCAGTTCTTTCTGTCCCTGGGGGAGTGCCTCTTTGTATTTATTGTTATTAAGCTGCTTATATTCTCCTATTCATCCATCCATCCCTGAGACTGTGCCACTGCCTTTTGATAGAGTGCTTATACATATATTATTCATTTGATTGACTCGCTGTAATCGCCTCACAAGTGGAAGGAATTAATCATTCCAGAAATCCCATCATTTGCATCCTGTTCGGGGAGTTTTGGTGATGCCGTTTTGGGAGCATTGTATTAACCAGGGAAGCCGGTTGGAAAGGTGCGAGCCAAAAAAAAAAAAGAGCAAGGGAAGGCCACTTTGCTCACAGGCAAAAAAAAAAAAATCAATGAGGCTGGATATTCAACACTAGTCTATGGTTTTTATGGTAGCCTATAAAAACCCCATTGAAAAAGTATATATGGCATGAGATGATTTCTCTGTGGGTGAAATTGGATTAAGTCTAGTGTAAAACGAAGAGTCTGGTCTTTTTTCCTCTCGCTTTCTCTGTGTCTTCCTTTCTTTCTCTCATTCCGTCTCCCTCTCGCACCCATCACACAACCATTAAACTCTATAGGATGAGAAACCTAATTACATGGCTGAAAGTGGCCATAGTGAGGACTATTAAAAGGATCCAATTAAAGTTTGTGTGACGCCGGCAGCAGAATTTGTGGAGGTGGAATTTGATCTGACGCATGGAGCGTATTCGCAGATGGATGGCAGGTGGGAGGGTCTTCAGAGCAGTCCAGATAATTGGATCCTTTATTAATGGACACTTGCTTCAAAGAAGGAATGAAATAGAGTGACCAGAAAAATCATTTGGGGGGTGGAGGCTGCATGCTCACTGGCTAATAGCTTGTCAGTCAACCTGGATAGTCCTCCTGGCAGGATCCCCCGACTGGTCGTGAGTGGTTGTAGATGAAACCAGTCAAAAAGGCTGTGCTGCTCCAAAAACGTCCATGATTGCTAGCAGGTTGCCATGGTTGCCAACAGTTTCCATTGAAAACTCACTCACTACTTATCCACCAAGCACTAAAAAAGTGCTAGCCAACCGAAAAAGGAGATCATTCAGATTCAGAGTAAAAATTGTGTCCTACATTGCAAAAGGTGCACCTTGTGCTTTCAAGGACGGTCTCCATTTCTGGGTGCGTCACACTCTTCAAAGTAGTGAGTAGTTGACATGTTTGGTGACACGCTATCAACAAAAGCTACACACAACCGCCACAATCTTGCAGCAGCCAAAGCAATTGGTAGGAGCTTTTCAGTGCAGCCCCACATACTCCTTTGTGAGCAATTTCACCTTGTGACCACAAGTGACCTTCAGCAACCACTCGCCAACTGTTACCAATACATGTTTATGTCCTGGCTACCCCCTGGTAGCCATTAAAAAGATGCAGGTTTGAAACACTTCCATGTTGACTTCACTGTTTAGTCCACCTTGTATATCATCTGAGAGCCAAAATTCACTCAAATAATCTCTTGTACCCACACAAAATCACTAAGCATGGTATATTGAAGCTAAAAGACAATCCTTCAACATATTTAGTTTATTCCTACTTAAATAATAGATAAGGTAATCCATTTCTTAGATATGAGAGTACAGTCAGAAGATTGGTGTCTGGAGTTCATGCCAACATTTAAGTGCAGTTATAAGGTTTATTAGGAAATATCCCACAAAGAGCTTTATTTTACCAAAGTGCTTGAAAACCATCACATCAATAAAAGTCTGAAACAGGAGAAAAGGCTACAGGCTGTCAGATGTGTTTAAAAACTGAAGTGCATGAATGTAAAAATTGGTTTTCTGGTGGAAGCACCATGAGCCCTGGTTAGGTTATCAACCTGTTTAAGCTAACCATGGGCAAGTTTCAAAATGATGCTGTCTTCAATCTGCAGTCTTCTCATCTAACTCAAAAAGAGTGTAATTCTGTTCTAACTGATCTATCTTCTTCCTGCAATTTGGGGTCAATTTAAAACCACTATACAGTAATCATCTGAATACTCAGATTTCCTACCCCATTGGAGTCATTTTACCAAGAATAAAGCAAATCTTACAGTCTCATTAAGCGTGTGTGTACATTGATAATATTAATTATAGGAATGAAGGTCTTGACTTTAAAAATAAAGAAGTTAATCTTAAATGAGACTTAAGCCATAAGTGACAGGAAAGGCTCCGGCTCCATGTGTTCCTCCTGTTGGCACATAATTCATGTTTTGTTTTGTTTTTTTAAGAAAAAATGACTATGTACATAACAGACTTACTTAATTGGAAGGAAGGAAAACAGTTTTTCCAAGTTTATTTTTTCCCTTACAAACCTCTGATGTGTTTACTGAAGCTAACAGCTTCTCTTTATCCTTCAGTCCACCTTCAGAGGATCGAGATTATCTAAACAGAACCTTCATTATTATTTATGGAAACATTTTCCTCAAACCATTATTTATACCAAGCATAGCACAGCATATTATTCTGGAAGCTTCCAGGAGTTTTTTTTTTTTTTGCCTTGAGCAAAAAGTAACAGGAAGGAAGACAGAATTCATGAATAATTTTCAGTCATTTTTAAAAAATTGCTATTCATTATTCACAGATTTGTGTTAGCTCAGATATTTTAACAATCCTGTGGATAACTTTGGAGTAGATTTTAGTGAGGCATTAAAAAAAAACACCTGATGACTTAAAATGCACCGCTGACAGCAATGTCAGTGCTCGCTTTTTGAGAAGGTCAACATTATTCCCCATGAAGACACTTGTAATTTATCACAAGTGCTGTTATTAGAGCTCCTTTTTAAATTTCAGTGTGCTAGCAAAGATCAAACAATGTTTCCAGCCCTGGAAGTTTTCTGCAAAAATATTTTGCACAGTGTGAGGTGCTCTTCACTGTCACAGAATAATTGCAAGTCATCTAACAGAATTTGGGTGTTTTCACTCACTTTTGCTGCTGGTTAGAATTATATGTCTTAGACTTGTGTCACTTTTTCTATCGATAGCTTAGTGAAAACACAGCATCCACAGGCTGCTGCATTCAGCACAGTTTGAGCACACACTGCTCTGTCCAGTCAATCCCAGCTATATTTTAGGAATAGCTGCCATACCTATATCCCAAATTATGAATTTCCTGTTAATAAAGGGTTCATATTTGTAAAAAGTCCCCAACATGTAGAAAAGTTTCATTTTTGTGACAGCATCAAAATGCAAAACCTGTGCGGTAAGCAGAAACCTACATGGTGTGCCAGAGGGGGAGACAGTAATGCACATACACAATGGGCTTCACACCATGGAAGCAAACCAGCCCGTTATCCTTCCGAGGGCAACAAATCCCACTGTTTTGTCACAGCCAGCCGTGATGTTGACACAGATTCTCACACGTTTTCCTTTTGCGTGAGTGTCGTGCAACATTTGTGTCCAAAAGCAACGCAAGTCTTCATAAGAATGCAGGAGTGGTGGCAGAGGCATAAATCAGAATGCTGTCAGCAGACTGCGGTCTGTGTCATGAGTGGGAGTGTTTTGTTTTTTTTCCTCATTTTGTTTATACTAAGGCTGTCCAGAGCATTCAGATGGGACTCGAAGGCGTCCTGGCAAATCGTCTGTGTGTGATGAGTCGGGACAGACTGAGAGCAAGTTGAAGCGCCAGGTGAAGAATTTTTTTGTATTATAGCTTTATACTTTTGATTTTTTTTTCTTGCTTTGTGCAGAAATCAACTAAAACTATGTACAATGATTTACACCCGGTTTATTGCACTCAGACTGTTGGAGTCTGCAAATGACAACTTTTCTGTCTTTCCGAAAACACCCAGAATTTCTCTCGAATGCATGAGGCTGTGAGTAAAACAGAAGCCTGAGGCTCAAAAGGATTAAACAATTAAGGGAAAGTTTGTATGTGTCAGGGGAAAACACAGGCGTGATTCCAACTTCCTGCACTTGTAATTGCGAGCTCCTGTAGCTTTGACTGAAGCACTCAGGCTTCTCCACATCTCGCTCTCGCATGCTGAGCCGCTGTAGGTCCAATAGCAGGGAAGGGGCAGAGGTGATGGCAGGGTGAGACAGCTTAGCCTCCAGTATTAAGGGGTCAGGAGGTCTCCATATGAGATGATTACCACCATGTGGAGTGTGATGATTATTCGAGCCTCAGTGACCCACAGAGCCACTGGCTCAAATCCCTCACCTTATCCAAAGAGGTTACGGCAAACGCTCGAGTTGGCTCTCCTGATGTTGCAGCTGTTGACAGTAAAGGACTGTAAGGGTAGATGGTGTCGGATAGCAAGCTTAACATGGGGTACTGAAAAATCTTTGAGCTCTTCTGATAGAATGGCATGTTTGAGTCTTAGGGCTAAGCAGTCGTGATGGGCGTTATAAATGAATCAAAAAAGTGAGCGCCATCCTGCCAAACAGGATTGTGTCACTGAATGGCAATTTCCTGGAGCCAGAGTGGCCCTTACTGGAGGGGGGGGGGGATTACCCTGACAAAACGGCACTTTCACACCCCTGATCGCTGCCTATCCACGCCCTGAAAAACACCCACCCTGGGGCTATCTATCCAAATGGATGACATCAGCGTTCCCTTAATCTTTATATCTCTGCCCCCTTTTTTTCCTTCCTGTTCCCTCTCTTTATACCCCCTCATTGTCCAGTGTGTGTGTGTGTGTGTGTGTGTGTGTGTGAGTGTGAACTGTGATGCTCACGTCCTCGCTGGCTTCTGAGAGAAATTGGAATAGCTGCAGAGAAAATGAAACACCCTTCTTGTGTTTTCTATGATTTTTTTTTTT
>VOQJ01020291.1:2218-13558 GCA_015052665.1 Apistogramma diplotaenia | reverse complement strand
TTGGGTTTTTTTTTGTTTTTTTTTTTTTTTTTGGGGGGGGGGGTGCATCTCTCTACATTAAAGCTCGCTCAGCTGCTGTCTGTCAAGGATCTCCTCCACAGCTCTGAATAATTACAGGGGTGTTTTTGTTTTTTTCTTTTATTCTTTTTCATTTCAACTTTGCACCCCCTGCAAACATGATGCCTTTGATCGTTACGGAAGTTCAGATGCTGAGCAGGACCAAAAGAGATCTTTCTTAGTCTACGGAGGAGAACGAAGGCTTGGAGGAAGCTTGAGATACAGTGAAAGAATCATTCACATCTTCTCACAAGAGAGACAGGAGCGAGAATAGAAGAGCTTGTTCAACTCTCAATGATAAAAGACTTCATAATGACATCCCTATGTGGGGGTAGGTTGTTTTTATACTTCGTGTACTTATCTTTTCTGCATACTGTATGATGTTTGTGGCATAGACTTACGACTACTTGCATATGAGTTACATCCTGAAAGTCAGGATTGTTGCTTGTTGCTGCCAGTTTTGGGGATTCATGACTTTGTCTTGTCTAAAATGGGTTTGTCACAGCACTTAATCAATACCGGTGACTGGCTGATCTTGGCACTTGTAGTTTATCACTTTTAAGCGTGTGACAGCTGTGCATGAGGCAACATGTGCACGGAGCTGGAGACTGTTGGTGGTAGGAGTGATGAGATTTTTTTTTTTTACCTGATTTATTAATTGTTTGGTACATAAAATGTTAGAAAATAGTGAGAATGGTCAGTTACTGTTTCCTATATAACTTCTCCATCTCTTGCATTAAGGAGGAATTCTGGCCCACTCTTCTTTACAGCATCGCTTTAGTTCATTGAGTTTGCAGGCGATCATTTATGCACAGCTCCCTAAAGGTCCTATCACAGCATTTCAATCAAGCTGAGGTCTGAACTTTCACTCGGTCATTGCAACACCTTGATTATTTTCTTTTTCAGCCATCCTGCTACAGTATACAGCAGATAGGTGGATGTATGTGGGATCATTGTCCTGCAGCATGACCCAGTTTCAGTGAAGCTTTAGCTGCTAGATAGCTGACCTTACATTTGACTCTAAGAATCCTTTGGTATAAAGAGGAGTTCAGATGCAACTTTGCAAATCTGGTGCCCTAATGCCATGTTCTTTTTAGACAGAACAGGCTTTCTCCTTTTTCCAGCTACATTATCATGAGCTTTAACATTTATCATGTTAACCATCCTGTAGAGTCTGAGGTGTAACTTGGATTTTTATTTGTCTCACCATGGGCTGAATTTGCTGGGACATACAGTCCTGGGAAGATTGAGACATTATTTTCCTGCACACCTGAATGCTCCAGACCAGGAAACCACCAACACTTCTTCTTTTATGGAGGTGGTTCAAACTTGCTGATGATCAATTAATCAGTTGATTTGTTGCACCTGCCTATTCTTTTTCACATGATAGGCCAGTATATTGACCAGTATCTTGGTTGATAGCCAATATTTTGATCATGTTCTAACTTGAAAGTAAAAAGGCAAAACCACAGAGCACCTTAAATGCAACTGGTGGTTTCACTTGCTAATACTTAAAAGCTACATTTTTATTGAGTGCAAGTTAAAGTCTTAATAGTAGATGTCAGAGCTGCTGAACACATTATGTCATAAAAAAGTGCAAAATTCTGCTCAGCTTTAACTGCATTAATACATTTTCGTCCCACGTACGGGGAAATCTTGTCACATTTTGACAGGTTGCTGCAGTATCAGATGCCTCAACCTATCCCAGCATCAGTAGTTTGGCAGGGTTTTCAGGCTTCTGCTCCAACTTTACATCGACATGTGATGGAATGAATTAGATTTCAAGCAGTGCTCCTTGATCTTCACACATGAGCTTGTGTCTCTGTGATTATATAATTTTTTTGCATTTTTACACCATTGGAAGCACATATATGAATGTTCTTTTCTTACATTAGGATTCAGAGGGAAGTGCTCTTTTGGATATGTGAGCAGTTTTGGAAAATGCCCACTGAGAGTATTTTTGGTGTAACAGAGTATTATTCATGCATTTGTTAAGCAGCAAGCATTGGCTACTGTGAGATTACAAACAGCTAGAAACTGATGCAGAATAAATGTCATGCAAAATGCTTTGCATAGAAGAAAACCCAAGTGACCATTTAGTCAGACAAAATACAAATAAAAAAGAAGTGAGTAGCTCTCCTATGATATGGCTCCTTCTGCTGGTTTATCTCTTTAATGTCCATTAAAATTGATAATTTATTTAAGGAATGCTTGTGAATGTCTTGTAGTACTACCTTTAACATATAAAATTCTGCTCTGCATAATTATTCCCCCTATTAATCCACCCTTTTCCCACCTCTTTATCTCTTTATCAGCCCTTTCTCCCCTCCTCCCGTCTCTCCTAAGGGGAAGGATGCAGTCATTAATATCTCTGGCTGCATTACAGGCGGTCCACCTAGCACCTCCTGGAGGGCAGAGCTATTAATGGAATTCAGGGGAGGGCGGCAGAGGGCCAACAGGCAGGGGAGTGTGTTTCAGTGCCTAGCTTTCTCCAATCTATCCCACATTACTGGCTGTCAATAAGCAGGAGAGCAACACACAGTCATTCGTGTTGAGCTTGATTGAACTCGAATGAACCTAAAATCTCATTAAGAGGGCTATAGGACAAAAAAATTCTGTATCTTCGGTCAAGAACCAAGAGTGAGGTTTTGTATCTGCGCTTTGCCAGTGAACCAAAGCCTTCAATATGATTAGATTGCAAAGCAGCAGAATTAACTTTGATCGTGAAAGCAGCAGCATCCTTCGCACTCCCAGTTCAGTAGACCTAAATGATATGTAATCACTGTTTATTAAGACCCTGCTCTTTATCATCACTGAAAACAGTGAATAAGCACATTGCTACTTTTGCTGTGAAAGTGCAGTGAAAGCAGCTTTCAGTGGCGTGGTGCAGCATTTCACTGTCCTCCATCAGTCCATTTGCCCACAGGCAGCAGGCAGCTGCTGAATGGGAAACTAATCCATCCCTCTAATGCAAGGGCATTACAGCTGCCCGTCACTTCCTAATTGGCTAATGGTTAGATTAGGATGGTTACAATAGTCTATGCTGACGCTGTTTTGGACAGTCGAAACAAAGGGTTTTGGGGTGTAGAAATTCGGTGTCTGCCTTATGCACAAAACTGGTCTGTTGGAGGCTAGAAGGTAGCTAAATCCTGCTCTTAACCTCCCCATCTAAACATTACCACTTGCACCTGAAAATGTTAGTAATTTTAATAAACATGACAAATACGCTGCTGTTGTGTCAGAGTTGGACAGGTGTTTGCTTTTTTCCCCCCGTTTCCCTAAAAGTTAAAAATCAATCCATGCAGGTAAATTTGCAGAATACGTTTTAAGCTTTGACACAGTGAGGTCGTGCAGAGCAGATTGCAGCTCCATAGCTGAATGAAATTGCTGTTACTTTGTCGATCCAAAATATGTGTGATTAGAATATTAAACAAATAAGAGGGAAATGGAAAGAGGGAGGCTGTCGAGGTCCCGGCCCAGAGTCTTTTTGTGGAGTTGTTTTTTGCTGTTTTGGTTATCGTTATCGAGGTTTGCTGGTTCCCTGTGTTCCCGTCTGCCCTGCATCTGTGTCTGTGCCCTGTTTAGTTTCCTGTGCGCCCGTCCTCCATGCTGTCATGTCTGCATGTACCTTGTTGGGTTACTTCCTGTTTTATTTTGACAGTCTCATGTTCCCTGTACTTTGTTTAGTTTTGCATCTATGATCCCAGTTGGCTGACTTTCAGTTCCTTGTGTTCCTTAGTTTTTGTTCCAGCTTCTGACCAGCCCAGTTTATTTGTATGAGTTGTTATCATTTTCAATGAACCTCATTTAAGCTCAGTTACTGTTTTGAGTCCTGCACTTGGGGTCCACCTTTGCCTACCTGCCACAGCAACTATGGCAGAGATATATGGACCTTTTATATAGTCTGTCACCTCACCATGATGGCTGTTACCTAGACTACATACTTTGTTACACTCACACACAGCAAGCACTGACTGAAGCCTGTATTTTACTGTTTGTGCATTTAAACCAGAGAGAATGAGGTGGACACATTAAATTAACAATCCACAAACAAGCTTTTTAAGTGTTATGTGTACCCAAAGCTACTGCAATAACAGTAAAGTGCATGTGGTGCTGTCATTGTTATATTAATTTTAGAACACTAACAACTGCCAATGTCAATTATCAGAAGAAAAGGGGCTCCATAGAAACAAGATTATAAAAATAAAACTTGTTTGAGTCAAAGTTTGTTCCCATATGTTTGTTGTGTGTATTCTCACACAGACAGATATTTGTTAACTGGCGCTAAACGCTAATGACAGCTAATGCTGATGGGAAGGTGGCTTCATCCAACCTGAATATCTTAACCAAATTTCATGATATGGCCTTCAAAAGTTGGTGTTAATTAAGGAAAATTCAAAGGGTCGCAACATCTTGGACCAAATGTTAAGGCTGCAGATGGCCTGTGTTGCTACGGCCACCTTTAGTTCCTAGAAACTAGAAGAGATCCTCATTTTGAATTCATAAATATATTCAGATCACTGGCTGTCTGATCCATATCCAAAAAATAAATAAAAAATAGAAACTGTCTTGGATCTTGACTGACCACTTCACCGTCTGATATTGCGAAGGAAACATACTCTGGCACTGTACATTCAGCAGAACTGCACATTAAACTGTTATTAACTCTTAGTTAATGATCCAATACCTTTGTTTTGCTTGTGAACGTAACAGTGGAGGATGCTCCGGTCATTAAGATATTTTGTAAATCTGTTTTTTATAACAGCCAGTGTCTCTCTGCTGTGTGGATGTTTGTTAGCAGGTAGGTGGGCATTATGCTACAGACCTTGTCCTTGCAGATATAATGTAGAGTTTTGATAGTAATTTAAAGTGTTGATACTAAATGTTTTCCCATTATCATTTATGATATTATTCTTGGATGATTATCCTATCAAGGAGAATTAAGGCTGAAAGCAGCAATGATAGGGCCTTCGTACCTCAAGTTTATTACACTTGTATAAAATATGATGTTTCTTTTTCCCCATGAGGTGCCACTCTATTTGTGTTCAGATTGGGGCTCTTACCAAACACGTGATGTTTGGACATTGAGTTCAGCAAACACTGAAATTCGCCATGCCGACAGCATCACGCCATTTGACAAAAACTCCCGGTTTTCAGGATAAAGTAACACTAAGTCATTAAGGCTTTCCTGACCAAATTTTAGATGGCTCTGGTCAACCTGCCGAGAGCAATATATCAAAGTATAAAACATTTCCTGTTGTCACAAAGCAGTGCTGTGACTATTGTTAAAAGTTGGCATGTGGTCAAGGGCAGGCCCTTATCAAACGTGAAGAGTTTGGGCCAGACTGGAAAATGTGGGAGTGAATGACATCAAATTGAACTTTGATGGTTCCCTTAAATCATATATAAACATGCATTAGGTCCTTAATTTTTGTCCTTTGTCAAATTTCTGTAAGAGGACATCACACTCAGCGTAAAGCAAATGCATCAAAGATAAAGATTTGCTTCACTTTTCATATATTTCTTTGTTTTTACACCACACTGTGTAACTGTATGGAGATGATTTGTTTGAATTCTTATGGTATAATCTTTTCCTCAGGGGCCTGTGCACATGCTTTGATTCGCTATCATAAATACACAGTACAATATCTCTCTGTCATGCTTCAGGACATTCTCTGGATATGAATCCATTGTTTCAAATAGAGGGCAATGTTTCTGCTTTCCAGAGATTGTCTGGGTCCCTGTTGAGCTTTTTTGTATTGCCTACAGTTAAGCTCAAATTGTGCTCAGGTTACAGTGATTTTGCTTTTCAATGTACAACTGTGAGGCAGAACACAGAGGTCATGCATTTCATCTGATGTATTTGATTAACATATAGAAGGCTGAGAGCTATATTAATGTACTCTGTAGGAGCACTAGTCCCAGTGTGAAACCACTACAGGTGTTAGCTTTGACAGGGGCATCCGATAATGGTGCTTGGCTGCACAACAAGTGAGAGCTGGACTCGTGGCCCATGACTGCGGAGTTGTATCTGGCTCGAGAACTTACTGGAGAGCAGCAGGGTGGCTGTAGGCTACGAGGGCCTCGGCCCACGCTACAACTTAAGCTGCTCTTTCATCCGTTCCTCTTTTTTATACACCTGTACTCGCTTCCTGTTCTCACTCAGCATACGAACAGCTCAGTGAGATTCCGTCATTGTTAACTTTCTGCCATTCTGTGCTGCTTGTTTTGCATCTCAAGGGAGGAATCATTGCAATTTTTTACATGTTCACAACAATAAGGAAACAAGCTGCTATTTGCTAAAGTGCTCAGTGGTATTGTATATCTCTTTCCCTGCCTTTGAAGACTGTCCCACAGTGTGAAGATGTAAAGGTGGATTTATTCTTCTGTTCAAGAGTGCAGATCATTTGCTGTAAATGTCTTTGGTGCAGTCACTCAATATTTTTTAGTGTTGTATTTTATTTGTCTACACTCATCACCAACAAACTGTGCCATGCATTGTCAGGTCATATGCTTTAGTTTCAGTTTTAAGCTTGCTAGGCTTGTGCTGCCTAGCTAACAGATTCCAGAGTTACCAGGTGGAGTTACTCCAAAATGAACAGGGAACGTCGGTTTCTGTTTTTATCCTCCCACACAAAAGTGGCAGGGCATTGTCATCCATCCGTCCATTTTTTCCATGAAGTTTTACCTTTCCGGTCTATAGATTTCAAAACCGCAAGGAGTTGAGCCATGAAATCTGGCATGTGTGTTCTTTACTCTTCCATCATCTGCAACATATCCCAAAGCATCTTGCAAAAACACTCTCAGTCCCACAAGCAAGCAGCGCGTGAAGCTGGCTGCATTAAGGGCCCAGGAGAGCATCTCAAAGGAGGACAAACACAGCATGAGCTGATGTTCATGGGTTCTAGGTTTCTAATTATTGACCACAGTGTTTCTGTAGCACTACATGTAGCACACCTTTAAATTTGGCTAAAGGGTATTTTTGCATCTATAGTTCATCTGGAGCATCTTGGAGCATTTCCTCTTCTTTAGGGTTAAATTAATAATCGCAAAACACGTCTTCTTTATCAGGCCCATGTGACTGGGATGTGAGCAGGAAAGAATAAACAGGAAAGAAGGCCCTGTGTTCTGGACTAGTGTATTTATCAGAGAGAAGCACAGCATCAAAGCCCAAGGTCCAGATCAAAGTTGTATCTTGTGCCATAAACAAACCACTCCCGTCTGTTTGGAACCTGATTGAGACATCTCGACTCGAGAGTCTCGGTGCAGTTGTTTTTGTCTGCACCCAAGTGAAATTACTGTGTTCACACCTGCCCTAAATCACACCTGGACCAAGTGGGAAAACCAATCAGAGGAGTAAGCTGAAAGGTGTGAAAATCAGTTGTGATTATCTGGTGAGGTCACTCTCTTTTTCTCTCTATCTGTAATCTTTCCTCACAAATAAAGATGAACTTGGTTGAAGAAATAAGTTAACTGATTAAAAAAGGAAAACCTACAAATTTTTGAAGTCCTAAAAAGTCAAAACAAAGTCATACCTCCTATTCACTTGTTTGCTGCCTCAAACATCAACAAAACATGTTTGTGCTCAAAGTTGTGCATGCATACCTATTTTTAGTGAGCTCCACACACTCCTGAAACACGCCCGGGGGGGATTTTAAAACAAAGATTCTGGTAAACCAACAAAATGATGAGTGTCCTACTCTTTGTAAATAATCGTTATCTACCTTCCTAAAAACAAATACTGGGTTCTTGAGAGAGGCTATTTTATTTTCACAGATCAGCAGTACAGGATTGTGACCCACATACAAAGGACTGAAAATCGAGAGGCATTGTGGGTGCCTCCTTTTAGAAATTGTCACCCCCAGAGAAGTCCTACCAGAAGATTCCGCTAAATATAGCCCTCCAACATCAAAGGTTCTCTTTGAAATTTGTGTGTATGTGTGTCTGCTGCTCAGTCAGGAGCTCTGCCTGGGAGGGAGGCTAATCTGACGGGTACACAAGCCCCCATGCAGACAGACACAATCAAGAATCCCTTCTCCTCTGGAGGTGCAGCGCAAACGCAAACACAAACATACTTTTTACACCAACTACGGTGTTCCCTGCTGCTCATTTGCTCTTATCAGCTCATACAAATTAGTCTCTCAGCAGGTTCCAGTTTGATGTTTTACTTTTGACAGTAAAATTCTGTTTATGTGGGGGAAAAAAGTGAGCACAGGGTGCCACGTTGGTTTATGAAACAGTCATGTCAGTGTCATGTGCTTGTGAAATGAAAGGGCTCCTCCGAGTGAATCTTGTGTAAACAGAGTCAGTCCCCAGCACATCACCTGATCATAGATTCTTTGTTGATGTTTTGTTGTTCACTGCAAACACAGGTCTTAATTTCTTCTTTTCATTTTAATAATAATCAGGCAATGCAGAGACTGAATGAAACTGTTCCTTAAAGGGAACATCTGCATATTTTCAATTCCATCTTTTTCTTCTTGGACTCTTGTAGCACAGCTTTGTGTGATCTGCAGTTCAAAATGATGGCCTTTGTGCTGTGGTGTCATTGATCTGCAGTGGCTTTGTCGAAACACTAGTTGGTGGTGGGTTTTCTCTCTTCGACTTGATCGTTTCTCTTTAAGTCGATTCAAATAATGGTGGCAGAAAGAAGCAGCCAGAAATGCACAGGAAGAGGTGAAGATACCGAACAGCACAATCACAGAAATTGCAGGCTAGGCTGACACGACTTGTGGTTGTATCTCCAAGGAGATGTGCATAGGTGTAGGGTAAGTTATGCTGTCAGGCCCTTGAGATGACCATTTTAGAAATATCAGTTCTCACTGACATTATACAGAACCAAGAGTAGAAAAACTGTCTGAACATGAGCTTTTTGTTTTTGTTAGCTCGTGTGACGACTTCACTATTTGAAGCTTTAACCCCTTTAACCTTTGCCCAACAAGGCCGCTGGATTATTAATGAGTTCAGAAACATTAATTGGATCCTTCAAGATCTTAAGAAGTTTAAGACCAGCCTCATGATGGCACCGTCTAAACGCTGGCACATGAAAGAAACAGACCTCAGTGAGTTCGTATGGGCCGCGTGAGGTTCAGCCACATCTGATGGCAAAGTTGTTTATACCTGATCCAAGTGGCAGCATTTCAAATGCAAATGGCGTGTGCACTTTCTTATATAGTCTCTCCTTCAAAGCCTTCAGCCTCACTCTTGTTTGTACATGTGAAAAGTGATTGAAGTGATCAGACAGCTTAAGAGAGAAGATCAAGCCTCCTTCTTACTTTCTCACCTCCGTGCATGTTACTGAAGAGGGCAAGATTTTCCGATTGTTGTTGCTGCAAATTTCAAAATGCGAGTATGAAAGACAAACTGTGCAAATGTCTCTAACCACCCCGTCTTAATGTTGGCCGGCTCGCAGCGGAGAGAACCTCAAGGAGTTTTTCAGCCTTTAATGTAAACCCTTTAGGGGCAGTAAGATGAAGTAGGCTTACTGATTCTCTCCCCTTTCTTCTTATTCATGAAGGGAAATAAGAAAAACTAACAGTTTCATCCTCTTGGGCTCTTAAGTGTACCCATTTTCCCCCACTTGGTGGTTTTAAGATCAGCTCTTTAGCTGATATAGCTGTGTTTGTACAGTTAAAAGTCAGATAATCTGTGTTTATGGAAATTGAAACCTGCACACTTTTGGCTTTTCTTGGCCCGCGAAACGGCACAAACTTTTACAGGCGTCGTTTGAAACTTTTAACGCAGGAGCGATGTCGGCTGGCCTTACATAAAGTCAAATCACCCCATGCCGCGTACCATGGGTGATCAGTGGCACAATGTTCCCCCGTTAACTTTAAAACACACAGTTGGATACTTTATAGTCGGGCTTTAACAAGTGTGGTTTACGGGCTGTGCTTTAGTGTGAATAACGCTCTCTCGGATGTGAAAACCCATTCAGCACCTCAGGGGTAGAGTGCTGCGTGTTATCACAGCTGGGATCAGTTTTAACTCGTCTAATTAGCACACAGCTATGAGAACATATTTAGGAAGTCATTTGTACCTCGTTTTAACATTGTAAACACTTTGACACACTTTGTTTTAGTAACTGGAGGAGAAATGATGCCTGTGACTTGACTTAAATGCTGCTACCACAGGGTAAAATATCCTCAGCGCTCCCGTGTTGCTGTCAGCTGGCGGGACTGCTGCTCCTGTCAGGGAGTGCTCGACATGCTGTCAACTCCATGCAAATTGATTTGATTTCTCCTCTTGGTGTCCAAATTGCATCACTTAGCTCCTGAAATCATACCTTGCCACTTCTCCTCTCTGTTAAATATTCAGTCTCAGCTGTGCAAACGGGACAAAAAAAGGAATAAAAAGGGCATTTAATGAATACAGCTGGGCTGGGGTCAGCTCGTATAAGCTCTGGTGTGTTCCAGTCGTTTCTAAAACACTGACAAAGACTCACCCTTAATCAACGTCCTCTTCTCATTCAGTAGTAATTCACATTACAGCTATAACTCTTCTCGCTTATCTCCTGCAGGCACAACCAGGCAGCCCAAGGAAGGAGAGGTCCCGGGGGTGGATTATAATTTCGTGACCGTTGACCGGTTTATGGAACTGGAGAAAAGTGGAGCCCTGCTAGAGAGTGGAACGTATGAAGGTAAGAATTTATTTGAGTCACGCTTAACAACGCGTATGATTGCAGTCATTCTTCTTTGTGATATTTCACTTTTTTTTAAAGGAATGCATGCTTCGGCGGGGCACACTAGGCATTTTTCAGCAGTTTGAATGAACGGGACTCCATACTCTGCATCCACACTCACAAGCACGCTTCCATCTCCCCATCTTTATAGCCCTGTGGAGATGAGTGACATCTGACATGAGGGACACTGAAATCAATCTAAAGTAAATTCTCAGTGAACACACACACACATACACTACTTTCATGCTGGCTTTCTCTTGGCTCACTTCTTGAGCTTGAGCTGCAGTGGCTTTTCAGTTGCCTAATCAAAACAAGCAGACACTCTCTCCCATCTCTTTCCTGTGGTCAGACAGGCCCGAGGCTTAGATTTTAAACCGCTCAAAAAAATGCAGCGCCTAGTTTGCCTGTCCACCCCCAACTCTCAGGAGACCCTTACCATTATATAGATAACACATAGCAGCCGACTTTCTTCTCTCCCACCTGACTCCAGTCTCTTGTCAGCCTGCCGCCCCTGCAGGAAGGAGCAAAAAAAAAAAAAAAAAGGAACTTGGGGACGGCGCAGAGGGGGGGGGGGGGGGGGGGGGGAGGTGAGGTTGTTGGGG
>VOQJ01020287.1:9645-22783 GCA_015052665.1 Apistogramma diplotaenia | reverse complement strand
AGCCTGGACCTCAACATTATTAAAGCTGTGTGTGATCATCCTGATACAAAAAGGAATGAAAGGCAGCCAACATTTTACACGGGGTCCAAGCTGTGTTGGCAGTGGGTTTGCTGTTAGATTTTTCCTGCAGTGGTCTTTAATTTTACATGTTTAGTCCGTTTTGGAGCCCTTAATCTCCTCTGTGCCGTAGCCTTCCTAATGTTGGTTCCAAATGTCAGGCTGAAGCTACAATTCTGCCCCCTGTGGGTGTGTTTTAGTATGTGATTTCTACTGTCCTGTGTTTTCCTATTTTATAGTGCAAAATGTCTGTTTTATCATTTAATGTTTTAACAAGTTTTATTGGTAAAGTATATTCACTTAATTTTCTTGTCAACAGGAATGAAATCAAATCTGTCGTCTTTGGTTATAAAGGTGATAATAGTGAGTATGCACAGACATACTCGTGACTCAGTGTGCAACTGTTTAGCAGAATATGACCAGTAGTAACAAAGTGCTCCAGTAATTCACACGTGAGTCTGAGCACATTAATAGTCAGCCCACTCAGCTCCCTCACAGGAACCTGCAGATCATTAGTGTATGATTGAGCCTCCTGGTGAAACTCAAGGACAGAAAGAAGTAAATGTGAGAGCGTGACGCAGACACAGCATAGTGCTGATGTGAAAATACAGTATGCATAGGTTATGAATGAAAGGCCTGTTATTAGTGATGGGCTGAGGAGTTTCAAACAGTCATTCGCAGTGCGAGGGAAGAGCTGGGAGGTGAAAGGAAAGGAAAAAGTGAGTGTTTTATTAATGAATAGAAGGGAAGTTGAAAGGCACGCGGAGCCAAAAGAAACTCTTGCAGGACTTTTGGACGCGGGTGTGAAATATCATACTGGAACATTTTGCTAATGCAAGTGTGCTTGAGTACAGTAAAGGTTTTTCAGTTGTTTGTGTGGGATTTCCTTTTATTTATTTATTTTTTAAAAATAATTTTTATCTCTTGTTTGTTTTCTTGGTGACAGCATCTGTCACTGCCTGCTCCACTGGACACGTGGCAGCTCGTCGTCTTCTCTCTTTTTTTTAAAAAACTTTAAAGCAATGAAAGTGTTTTACAGCTTGCAGACATGTTAACAGTATAATCACATACACCATAATTAGCTACAGCTGCTCGCTACTGCAAATGTGCGTGCACAGTACTGTCCACCCAGATTACAGCCTGCAGCTGTCGCGGTCCCAACCGTGATTGGCCGGTTACCATCAATTTCTTATAGTTGTGATAGTGTTTTACTTGTATTGTGGAGTGAGTCTTGATTTATTTCAGTGAGACCGTTTAACACCGAGGATCCAAAATAAATGATAAATGCCTTTGAGTTTTAAACATAAGTGATGAATGAAAAAGTGTTATGAATGATGAACTTTAAGCATTTAAAGAAATAGGGATACGAATGGCATGAGTGAAATATGAGAAAAAAAATACAAAAAAAAAAGGAAAGTGCTTTCCCAGAGGCTTGTGCTGGATGTGCTTTCACGTGCAAAAGCTGCACCAGGTTACATTTAAAACAAGGAAAATAATTCAGCTGCTTTTTACATTCTGTGTTTAATTTCAGAGACGTTCTTCTGCATACCTTGGTCGCAACACATATGGGAAAATACTGGAGATAGCGTGAGCATTGGTAGGGTGTATGACCACTCTTTCCTGTTATTGGAAATTAAGAATTAGCCATATGAAACACAACTTTTTTTTTCTGTTGTAGAAAGTGACAGAGAAAGTTAGTCAGCAACCACATGTGAGTGAGAGTCTGGCTGCAGAGCGACTCTTTACTGGAATCAGGAGATGTTTTTCGCTTACTCAGACCTTATTGTGCAGACTTACCTGTTGACTCACAAGCAGATTCACGCAAACTTAAAGTCCGTCGTAGACGCGACTTTTTCCACTCACGCTGCACAAAAGAACAAAGAAATCAGCACATTTGACATTTCTGACTTGTGATGCGTTTTGAAATCTGTCATAAATTTCGGCACACGTTTATTATGCTGAATATCATCACTCCCTTGGCAAAATACTGAATATGTTTTAGTTCCTTCTATACCTGATATGGCCTCATGGTGGCACCAAATCGCAAACATAAGCACGTTTCCACAGTGCAGAATCAGCGACAACATTAAAACATCTGACATATTACATGTCGATTATTGATCATCTCATCAACACCGAATGTTCTTGGCCTTGGCCAATGCACTGACCTGCTTAATATCAAGCAGGTTTTAATCTTCCTGTAAAACCTCTGCAAAGCTAACAAGATGCTCTTTAAACGCTCCTCAAGTCTTCTTTGATATTGTCTCTTTTAAGAGATATGTTGAGGCCACATGATAATGACCATGGCAGCTTTTATGTTTATTTAATGATCCAAAACCTGCTTGAAATCATCTGCTGACTCCATGTAGTCTCCTCGGCTTATTGCAAACAGGACCCAGTCGGCTCAGAGCCCTGAGCAAATGACACTGACTTATTTTCTCTGTGAGACCACAGCAGCCGTGATTGCTTTGTTCATCAGCTAATGAGAAATGCTGCTAATAGACTGATGTTCTCTTTGAAGTGTTTACACTGTAGATAGACACCCCACCCTTTTCAAACAAAGAGTGGTTGACCTCACAGGGATTGTTTTACACTGAAGCTGAATGCACTCCATTAAAAGATACTTGATTAACGCATTTCCTGTGAAGCAGCCACACACACTCCCAGACTTCGTGTACCCTTTTCAAGATCAGATGAGTTTAATACTTTGATTAATCCCAAAGCTAGGCAGGATAGTTCAGTCTTATCATTTAAAATAAGAAGAAATATTTGTTTGTTCTGAAACTAGGAAACCAAAAACTTTAGCTTCTGTACTTTGCACGGAACAGGCTCCATAGCAGTGACTGAGCCATTCAAGGGCCAGTTCAATAGGAATTATGCAATATTTCAGGTCCCTAAAAAAATAAAATGATGTCACAGCAAGAAGGCACCTGGGTTCAAATCCAGCAGCTGACTGGGACCTTTCAGTCATGTGTCCAGATACTTCCTCCCACCTCCTGCTTCTAAAGTGGCCGTACTGTAGGTGTGACTGTAGGTGTGAATGGTTGCCTGCCTTTATGTGTTAGGCCTACAACAGACTGGCGACCTGTCCGAGGTGAAAAATTTGCACAAGGAAGAAAGTCAGCAGAGAAAGACGACTCAACCCACAGTGTTACACTGGATGTCTTCAGTCTGTCTTTGGACACACAATGCAATCTTAGCAGACACAGAATAGCATGTAATACAAATTTTTTTAAAACTGTAATATTTTACATTACAACCTTAACTGGCAGTCTGATAATGCTTCTTAAACGCACCGATGCATTCAACATTTTGCTAAGCTGTAGATGCATGCTGAACACTGCACCATTACAGCACTCTCCCACTGAAGAATTAGTAATTCCTTGTGAGGCTTTAGCAATCCTGGAGGCATTCAGTGTTCCCCTGTATGCCAGTGATGTTATTAATGCTTCCTAAGTTTATTTAGCTTTTGAAATCAGCTACCTGCACTTGGCAGAACACACCGTAGCCCGTTAAAAACCACACAAATATAAAATGTACACTCACATAGTAGACACAGATGTGGTCAAATGAGAAACCTGTGGCCAGAAGTATTTGCCTTAGTTGCCAAGACTGGTGTTTTACAGCTGTGTTTGTTCCCGAAGCTGCAGGTTTATAGTGCGCTCCACGCTACATCTAAACAGTGCCAGAGTAAAAAGGGGGCTAGCACGTACCCCCTTCACCTCAACCATGCCACACACACGGGAGTAAGAGGCCTGCCCACACACACTTAGCACGAAACAGCCCACATCAAAGCAAACGCACTAATCCGGCCAGGAAGCTGTGGATCCATACATGTCATCATGAAAGGGGAGAAAAATGCAAATCACATTAAATAAAGAGCTATCTTCGAAGTGTTCACACCAGCTGTTTTTAATCGCCTTTTCTGAAACTTTATTCATAGACTTTTGAGGGAATTTTTCTTTAGAACGATTCGTCCAGAATCGCCTCCACACACCATTGAAACACAGTACATTTCACGTCACGATGAATAAATGTCATGTTTTGACATGCTATATGCAAGAACACAAGAAAATGAAAAAAAAAAACATAAAACAGTCAACAAAGGGTGATTGACCATCTTCAAAAACTGGTTTTAGTGTTCAGGGAGCTCAGAAGACCTCCAACATATCGTGTTCTGTCAAGAGCTATTTATTTATCTGTACGTCCTCTAACATTTTTGCTTTCTCTTATGTCAGTCTGCCCCCAAAAAAGCCGCTAAAATAGTGTTAGTTTAGGGGCGTTTCGAGTTCCTTATGACTGCAGTTAGTTTGGTTCACAGAGGAGAGCCGAGCTGCCACCTGGTGGGGCTGTGGGAGAGGGGAAACGGACTGTAATCAAACAAGCTGCCACAGAAACACCAAGCATTCATGGCTTTAAGAAGCAGTCATATCCACCCAACCACTGAACAATGAAAGCAATAACACTTCTTTTCTTTTTTTTTACCCCGCAGACATTCTGCGCTGTTGTCTTCCAAAATGTGTTTTTCATGTTCGTGCTCTATTATGAAGCTACAGTAAAATTTTCCTCTCTCATTTGTGACATAAATTGATAGGGCCATGTGAATTCAGGGGGATGAATGAGTTAAATGTGGAGTTGGGGTTTCAGAAATTGTATGTGGTTGTATGCAAGGCCAGGATGAGCTAAAAGTGCAACACGGTTCATTTCTGTGAATTATACACTTCTGTACACAGTTCCAAGCAGCCTATTTCTGATGTAGCGCTTTCACATTCAGGCTCTGGCAGTCTTTAAATCTTTGCTCTGAATTGCCTGCTGATATGTACATGATTTGAGCCTTACAGTATAAGAACTGCCCTGTGGATTGCATCAGGGTTGGTATGGATCTTTCCATCACACTGGTCAGCTGTTTAAGAAAAACAGATGAAGGAGGAGAGGCGAAAATAGGACAGATGAGCACTGGGAAAGACAGGATCTTTAATACTTGGGTGTGAGAACCTGAAATCCTGGGTGAATCTCATTCTGCAGGATTTGTCAGTCTTGCAGGCTCTAAATACCTCACCAAAACTCAAAGCAGCTCTCACTCTAAATCCCAAAGTTGAATAACTGAATGGTAGAAATCCGTATTTGGCAAATGCAAAAGCTAAATTCAACATTAAACCGTATTCAGGTAGTTAAAAGATGCCACGACAATAAATCCACATGCCGATATTGCTTAGGGTCATTGCTTTGAGCCATTTGTACTGACCCTTGGTAGTTTTTTCAGCGTAGCGGGGCGCTTTGTCCTACTGAAGGAGGCTGCAGACATCGGGGAGTGCCCTTGTCATAAAGGGCCATGCTTGGTATTTAGTTGGGCTGTACATTTTAAAATAACATCAACATAAATCACAGGACCCAGAGTTTGGAAGCAGAACGCTGCATAAAACTGTAAGTAACTGATCAATGCTGCTATTTTCATCCGTCATTGTCTGCAATGTTTTGGCTGATCCATGTCTGCTCATTCACTGAACGCACATTTTTAATGTCAAATCCAAATATGTGTCAAGTAATGTGCCCGAGATGCCAAGATATATTGTTCCATCGCTTCATTTTTATGAGGCAATGGAACAATATGAACCTCAGTGGACCATTCAGATAATAAATCTGATAATAATATCCAAATTTATGTCAAACAACACACTGACAAGTCCGATGTGATTGCAGGCATTACAACTATTAACAAGCCAGAAATGCAGCTGCACAGATACGCATACACATAAATAAAGACAAGGAATTCTTCTTTTCTTCAGACAGACAGAATGAACCACATAATATGCGCAGCTAAATCTTTAAAAATTTATTAGCTCTTTAGAAAAGCCGCACTGAAAAAAAGAAGCTAGAAACCACAGAACAGATGACTCTGTCTCTTGCGCCAAAATATAACATCTTACCCTCTCCTCACCTCCTCCACCCTGTTGCACCCCCAGCCGTAACATAAGTGCAGTAATCCAGATGTGCAAGACACGGAGGTGCAGAAAGAGTCTATCCAGCCAACCCCCAGGAGATTCCCAGGTCTGTTTGGTCCTCAGGTGCCAGGCTCTGCTGACAGAAACCTGGCAGACAGACCACTATCACTGGTCATGCTCAGTGGCAGCTTGAGTAAATGATTTAGAGGCGGATTCTGTGTTGTTTGTTTGCTTTTTCTGCTATAATATATAACGTATCCTGTGCTATGCCACATTCACCTGGAAACTCCCTTGGCAGGAGAGCTGACTATATTGGACTGAACATTGATATTGCACAGTAAAAATACATAGTCAGCATATATTCAGTTTGCATGCATTCAAATCACTTGCAGTGATGAAAGTACGTAGATGCATCAAACTGAATGTTTTTTTCGGTCAAAGTACGGATTTTGTTTTGAGGTTTTATTAAAACTGAAAAATATATTGTCCCTAACTTTTGAATGAGTGCATTAAAATGTAAACTGGTTTCATGGGGCTGTTAATATGGAGAATATCCCAGTTTAATGTCAACTAAATGGAAATTCCAGTGTAATGTTTACTTTAATAGTGGTGTTTTTCCATGTGTGCTGGGGCATATCTGTTAGGAGTTTGTGCAATCAGTCACGGGACAGAATTGGTCCATTCCTCCTGGGTCACCCCACCCCACCCCCTCACTCCCCCGCCCTCCACACACACACACAGAAAGATAGATGCTTCCATTCCTTTTAGGCCATTAAGTAGGTGAGTAAACATCCCCTCGAAACCCTTTAAAATGACAAAACCATCTTTCCCACTGCAAAAAAAAAAAAGAAGGGGGGGGGGGGCTAAATAATTACACTCCTGGGCTCACCTTGCTTCCCTCATCCTTTGTCTATTCCTATTCTTCCTCCTATCATCACAGTCACAGAGATGGAAGGAAGTAAAAGCCAGCTGCTGAGTGGCTGACTGTTTCATTGAAAGAAAAGAACTGACACAGGATGTTGTGTGTTTTGAAGTTTCAACAAATCAGCACTGAACCTACGATGAACCTTGCAGACACTATGGAAGACACGCGAGCTTAAGTGGAAATGAATTCCTCAAGGGAATTAATTTATAGAGCTTTACTGGGATCTTTGTTTGCAGGGGGCAGCACCCACCAAAATAGTCACTTCCTGGGCTTTTCTCCTTCAGGACTGCTCATCAAAATGAACTTACCCTTCAAATCTCTTGAAATAGGAGGCCAGCAAAGGGCCAGACTGAAAAACCTACCATTGCATTCCAGAGACCCTGCATGTCCAAAATTCACCCCGACGTCAGACGGTGCAATGCTCAGAGAATCAAACAAACAGAACCAAGTCATAAACCAAACACAGCACAAACACCTCATACCAGCTGTCAAGCATGGTGGAGGAGGGGTGATGACTTGGGATTCTTTTGCAGCCACAGTACCGGGGGCACCTTACAATCACAGAGGCTACCTATGTTTGTGGCGTTGCTGATGAGCAAAGTTATCTTATACAAAGTGCTGAAATCAAACCAAGCACTTAGAACATTATACAGCATTCCCCAAACACTTTTTTTCTGCACCTAAGTGCTTTCTATCTAACATTCACACACCGAGAAACACATCGGAGAGCAACCTCAGGTTCAGTATCTTGCAGACTGGAGCAGCCAGGAATTGAACTACCAGCCTTCTGGTTAGTAAATGACCTGCTCTACCTTCTGAGCTACAGCCACCTCAAAAAAAAGTGTCTACTGCAGTCACTGTATATACATTTCATACAGTGTTTTTTTTTGCTCTTTAGTGGGTTTTTCTTTCTGCTTTTCCCATTCCCGGTGAACTCCGCTGTTGGACCAATCAGCATTTAACCGACACATCTAGCAATGTAATGAGTTTTGGAGGAGTGCATGGGAGCACATTTGCAGTGGATGGAAACCCCTCTCTGTTCACTGTCCACGCATATACAGACGGACACACTTGCGGTACCATAAAGTATGCTTAAAGCTTGGCCAAAATTGGGTCATGCAGCAGTACAGTGGCCCCAAGCACAGCAGGAAATCGACAGCAGAGGGGCTGAAAACGAAAAGAATCAAGGTGTTAGAATGCCCCAGTCAAAGTCCAGACATCAACCCAATTAAAATGCTGCGGCAGGACCTTCAGAGAGCTGTGCATATGCAAATACCCACAAACCTCCATGAACTGAAGCAATGTTGTACAGAAGAGTGGGCCATGATTCCTCCACAATGATGTGAAAGACTGATAAAGTCATACAGAAACTCTTTACTTCATGTTATTTCTGCTAAAGCATTAGCATTAGCATTAGCGTGAGGTTTAAAAGAATGAGGTTTTGGTTCAGGCAAGAGGGTTTTTGTCTATTCTTAAATTCTCTCCAAACCCACTCCACAATTTGTAACTCGGCTCCAAATAACAGCATGTTTACAGGCTCCAGAAACACTTCTTGTGAATGAAAAACTGCCTTTTGCCATTTTTTATTGTGTTTTTTTTTACGCAGTTGGATGAACAGAGCCCAGTGTCTGTTTGAGAAAGCGAGGAAAAACTGCAAATTGCAAATCAGAAGTTCATTTCTATTTATACAATGAAATGTGTTGCTTGGATTGTTTGGACATGAGACATACCAGCATCCATCTCTGCGTGTACACTCTGTCAGAAATCAGGTAAATGCCAGAAAGAGTGCAATCCCAAATCGTCGTCATTAAAAAGAAAACAACAAAACACACATGAGATACTCACCGACATATTTCACTGTATTCTACTCCAGAAAAACCTCTAATCTTAATACTTGTCTTTATTCTGACTTTCCAAAAATATCTTCACTCTTAAAAACCTACAACATATAAAAGCTCTTTTTCTCATTCACTCTCACTCACTCACACACACACACACACACACACACACACACACACACACACACACACAGAGCTGCATTTGGAGATGGTAGATCAGAGACGTGCTGTCCTTATACGGTCAGGGTCTAATTTTTCCTCACGGTGCTGCTGGCTGGACTAAATCTCGGTGTGTTCAGAGAATATAAAAACCTGTAAACCTGGGATAGCACTTGCAGGGCTCACGCAGTCTGAAGTGATGTTTTCATAGCCACCACGATGATTGCAAACCAGTGTTGATCTGTTTTTAAACTCATGGCGAGGGCCAACTCGTGTCATAAATTTGAGTTGTTTTCGGTCCGTTTATCACAGATACCCATAATTAGAAAACCCCTCGTTGCGGTTTTATGATTTTTGGTCGCAGCTGCCGAATCGCAGCCCATCCAGCCATTCTCTTCTACCTGCCGCAGAGGTTTTAGTGCGACCTGAATGCTGCTTGTTTATGTTCCACTTTATGGCGAGTGGTGAGCGAGTGCATTGGTTTTTATGTTCCCAGCAATTTCTGTCTTCTGAACATTCGGCGGATCAGCTGTAGAGATTAAACCAATCAAAACTTGGAGTAACAGTAAAGTGATCCCCGCATTCTCTTACAAGTCCTGATCCTCCTGAAGGAAGCGGTGTTAACTTTATTCTGAGTGAGTGCAGCTTATAACACTGCCCGTCATGGCTCCTCAAAGCCTTTCATTGTGGCTTACAGTCAAAGCTGCTCACGTTAACCCCGCAATTGCTTCTGATAGCACTAAGACATACAGTACACCCTTTACGGCTGAGAAATATGCAGCACAGTGTTTATTGTGCTCCCCCAATCATCTCCACCTCGCATGAGAGTCCGTGCAGCATATCGAGGGTGAGACAGAAAAGGGTTTTACCATTGTGTATCTCTCTGTGGAAGCTTAGGAACCAGTTAAATACCACTGGCTGCCTGACGCTCAGCTAGGTTTAGACTGCCAGTTTTTTTAATATCCTGAATCATAACTTACATGTAGAAAGTAAACTTTATTATCTTCTTTTTGAAAAAAAAAACACCCCTCTCTTTCACTTCTTCTACTTTCAAAACAGTTCTGGATGGCAAATAAAAGGGAAGCTTTTGGATGCCCTATTCGTGACTGACAGAACTCAGCTGTGGAAATGTATCAGATAAAAGCTTGTTGACTGCAAACCGCTGTGTTTCTTAGTCAGTCCAACGACATATAATGCCCTCCACTTGCTCTTTTATGACATCATCCATCAGGTGATATTGGTTATCGTGCCTGTGTGCGCTTTTTAGTGACACAGAAGATTTGCAATGCCTTGAAATCAGCCAGTGCGAGTTTTTCTTTCCCATCTGACTAGATGTCATAAATTGTAAAAACAGGTCGTGTTTTGAGCCTTCTGAGTCACACCTGCCAAAGAATTTCCTCCCAAAATAGACACACATGTTTCCTCAGAGTCCTCTGTTTCTTCTTTTTCTTTTTTTCTTTTTTGCCGTGAATGCACGTCAGGATGGGCAGATTTGTTTTCAGCTTACATTTGTGTCCACACACACACACCCGTACCACACACCAGAGGCATACTCTGAAGCTTTACTACAACCCTGATTTACTGCCTCCTGTCTGTGTGATTGCTTAGTCTGTACTTCCTGCCAAGATTTTTTTGTTTTTTTCTTGCTTGCTTGCTCTCAAAAGTGTTTTCCTGCAAATGTGTTTTGCTGTTAGTCATTAGATGCAGAATTGGATATGTCCAATGACGTGAGGCCAACAACTGTTTACACAAATAAAGTCGCATAGCAACAAAACAAAATATGACACGAAAGGCGGCGTTGTGTCAGCTAATATGAGTGCTTTTTCTTGTTAAATAACACAAAAATAACGGCCTGCTGTTTTCTCGTGTGTTGTACCTGCTCGGTGAAAGACCTGGGTGCAAATAGCACATCTGACTTCACGCTCAAAAAAAAAAAAAAAATCTTATGCATAGAAGCTGCAGTACATGTGATGGGAAACGTCAGGTGTGTGAAGCCTTTTCAGCCTCACTGCACCCCCCCCCCCCTCCTTCAAAGGTGATTATTGCTTGTCTGCATGAATTAGTTCCAAGAGGCGTCGGGTTACCGTTTTAATTTGCTTTCTTTTCTCTCATAGTCAATCATCCTTGAAGCCTTTCTCAGCAGTCTTAAGCACTTTGAATGTTGACCTTTAACCTCAAATCATGCAGATCATGTTCTGTCGGGGGGGGGGTTGGGCTGGGCCAGGACTCGAGCTGAAAAATAAAACACAAGAGGACACCGCCTCCGTGAACAAGTAGAACAAAAATAAGTCAGCAATGCATAAATATTTCGCCTTCTTCTTATCTTGCAATTACAGACTCATATTCATCATTTGTGACCTCATCTTACATGTCTTGATGTTTTGCAAAGGGGGATTTACTCGTCTTTTCCATTTGACTTAGTTGGCCAGAGCCAGGCTCACTGCAGCCAACTGAAAAATCCCACAGAGAAATCACCCTCCCTCACAGGGGGCTAACATACAAACGACTAAATCAATAGATGAATAAATTGCCCTCTTCACCAGAAGAGGACCCAGAGGGAAAATAGAGGCTAGGCGAATAGAAGGGCAAAAGCGCATCTTTTTAAAAAAATAAAAAACTGGCCCTGAAGCATAGAAGAGCAGTTTTGCTTTAATGAAGAGACTTTCTTCTGAATATAAATAAGCAATAAGCAGAAAGAAAGATGGGGATACCAATGAGAAAGTGGAGCATCACCTAAGATAAAAAGATATCTGTACTTCATGACTTATTTATGTGCCCTGAGTGGCTGGTTAGTGTCTCATGGGAAGAATTAGAGCGGTAGGAGACAGTGCACTCAGCCTCTTGGTACCAGCAGGAGGTCACATTTGACCTCGCCAATAGGCAAAAGGCTCTCTGAGGAGAGTTTGCCCTGCCTTGACTGTTACACCAAGTCTGACTGACATCAGTAAGCAGAATTACCTCCCTATGACTCTACTCTAATCTAACTTTCTCAGCAGATACAACTTCAAATCTGTGTCTCTTCATTTCAGGAATTACTTGTGTTGATGAAGAAGTCTTTGCTCAATTGCCAACAACTCAAATCGCTCCTTTTATTTTAAAAAAATGGGCGGTGTTTGTTAAAACAGACATAGGCGAGGACTCGCAGAGTTAGCCCAGTGATTGCAGTTTGGACTGTCAGAGTTTGACAGTCCAAACCATACTATGCAGACAGAAGCGGAGGAAGGCAGCATGCTGAAATAACATTAACTCTGAACGCAGACACTTAAAAGCTGATCCAAATGGCCTTTGGTCTGCCTCCAGCAGCACTAGCTATTTTCTTTACTCACTGAGAATTTAATCACACTCAGAGTTGTGTTGACTCAGTTGGGTCACCTCGGTTTAGAGTGGTAACCGTTCATTATGGCAGGAACCCTTTGAGCACCCAACAATTCTTTGTTGCTGAATTGATTTGGTACGTTTAATGCTGCTGTGCTACTCTGTGGTTTATTTCGAACTGCTGGGAAGAGCACAAAGTACAAAACAAAAATGCCTTTGATAAATGTTTTCTCGTCCTCAGAGACGAGCCTTCCTATGACGTAACCTCAGACTAAAGTGAAGAGCATTATACTTAATCAGCTTATGATCTTCAAGGCACGTAAATGAAAGGACGGTAAATCATGCGTTAGACTCGTAAAAATGTGTTTTCTTTCTCAGTGTGACTCAGACATCACAAACAAAAACAGTATTCATTTATTGCTCTCTTTCTTTCTTATATTCATTTTATCAATTACTCAGATGCCAAAAGCCAAACACGTACAGTATACACACGTGACTGTAAAAACACATGAAAATGTAAAATATTGCCACTGATATATTTTTTTTAATAAGCAGGACGCCCATTCTTTACAGATACCAATGGTAGCAATTAGGACACTTTTTACAGTGTGCTTTCCACAGCACTCAAAGACCTGTTACGGGAATTGAGGTGAAACTGAGGAAAAAAAACACAAAAGTTAATGAATCACGCTGTAAAGTTCTGAAAAAGGTGAGTTCTGAGTCATGATGTCAAAGACAGAGTCAGTATCTGTTTATGGGCTGAGGGAGGGTGCATCTATGGAGACCGCTCTGTCATATCCAAAATGTGCTAAAATATGACAGCTTTTTTATGATAAAATAACTTTAAATGCTTCTTTTTTTTCTTTTTTTTTTTACATTTTTATGCTGGTGTAAGGTTATAT
>VOQJ01020284.1:17083-36477 GCA_015052665.1 Apistogramma diplotaenia | reverse complement strand
ATATGGTTTTTATTTAGCGATTTGTATGATTTTATGATATTGTAGGGTTTTCACCTTACAATTAAAAGAGTCTTGAGGCGACTGTTCATTGTGATTTGGCGCTGGATAAATAAAATAGAATTGAACTGAAGTGAATATGTGGGCGCCCACAACATCACTTGTCCCGAGATAAGAGTCTATAGTTTTGATTTGATGAGAAACAAGTCTTTTAAAATATGAAATATCTCAGAAAGATGAAAGAGACAAAATGAGTTTTTGTCAACAGACTTTTATAAAAAACCAATAAAATCAGGCGTCTCCACAGTGTACTGTTTTGATTATAATGTTATAAAGTTAACTCCTTTTAATTTTGTAGCAGCCATAATGTGTCAGTACCAACTAAATCAAACAGGAAGACTTATTTTAAATTATTGCATAAATATATGAATTATACAGTAAGTGGAGGCCAGCGATGGCTGTCAGCAGAGGTCAAGCGAAATTTCTGCTGTAACAAACTTCTCCTTTTATACCTCAAAAAAGTTTACTTTTGTCACCACCATCAGACTTTTTAGCACTGAAGACTTCGTATTTAGTGATAAAAAAAAAGAAGTAATTTTATGTATCACTAATTGCTTTCTTGATCACCCCTTTACATAAAAGCACAACATACAATGTGAGTTTCAGCCATGTTGGTCATGACCCTGAGCGCTCAGGGTGAGCGTCCCTGATTTCCATTTGTGAAAGGTGGCACCCACATTCCTTCTTCAAATGAACTCTCATTTTTCAACACAGCTGATTTGCTATGACCACACCTCGCCTCTCAATTCTCCACTCTTCTGTTTCAGTAAAGATTAACACGAGTGTGGAATTCTGTTGCAGTCATTTTGCTGTGGAGTTTTGTAGCACTGTTGCTTGTTGTTTGTAGCACTTATTAACTTGGTCTTTTTAAATTGTTCTTAGTGTTTAGTGCTGTTACATTGTAAACCGAGACTCTCACAGCAGACTTCCCTACAACCTGAAAGTAACTTCCTCTTCTCTGTCGGTTAGGTACGTACTAATAGTAATATTAGCTGAGTCAAAAATGTGTTTAAATACCACAGAAACCTTTTTTAAGAGGTCTCTGCAAGGTCCACTGATGGAAACTGATGGAATCCTGAACTTGAAAGTAGGAGCTGCTGCACACAGAAAAGATGCAAACTGCACACTGATGGGGCCCAGCAGAGGTGATCAAAAAGGAGAAATTAGTGTGGAAATTATCAGCAGCAGCAGATTCAACAGCCTTCTTGTTGTCATATAAGACCAACACATATACTTTCAAAGGGCTGGCTGCATTATTCACAATACAGCTTTCAGATATTTCTAAAAGCAACACTCTAAAACTTTTTAAACAAATTTTGCAATATTTTCTCGGGGCAGAGCTGCAGACTGACTTTGTTCTGCCTGTGTTCTCCACTGAGCTGAGGTGACTGTCTTTGTGCTCTTAAAGAAACAAATGCTGAAGGTGGGACTGAAGGCTGTGGGCAGCAGTCAAAGCAAGAAAAATAAAATCCGTAAAAAGTTCAGCATGTAGTTCCTAGCTGTTATTACTGCTTTTTGCTTGTTTTTATATGACAACTTTGTGTGTCGAATTTTTAAAAGTCTATTTAAAAAAAAATGCCTGATTTAATTATTTTAAATGTCGAGATTGTTTTGTTCTTTCGGACTTTACTTGAACACTGGCTGAAATTTATCGAGGCACCTTCATCATTGTGGTAACAACGATGAGCGTTACTGCAGTCGAAACAAGTAGTCGGTTCTTTTTTAATATCTTTATTTTGTTTTTGTTGTGCTTCTTGAGTAGCTGACAACCAAAGGCTGTCATAAAAGCACTTTCTGTAAGTGTAATTGCTCAATAAACATGACAAATGATTCACTTTGCAAATATTTATGGACACCACTCTGACTGCTTCTATGTCTCTTTATGACTTTTTAAATCAGTGTCACACTTCAGGAAGCGGCACACAGTGCAGTACCCACGTGCTGCCTCTGGATGCTTATTTTCTGTAAGTGTTTACTGACATTTGTTTGAAACAACCGTAGAACTTCCGCTTTACAGTTTCCTTCATTGTGACAGCCATTTTGCCCCACCTTCAAGCATCAACGCATTTGATGGCAGATAAGTGATCATCCAAACATCTTACTCAAGCACATTTCAGCCTTTAGGGCAAATAATTTCACAAGCACAGTGAGATAAAACATTTACACAGTAGAGCTTCTGTTTTTTTTCTCTCTGTCACTTTAACACCCCCCATTTGTACTTTCTGAACTGCTCTTTTTGCCATTTCTTGGATTTTCATCTTTGAAGAGGATTTCTGCTGCTTTAAAGCATTTTCCTGCATGTTGTGGCCTGCACGGCTCTACCTGCGCCCTCACTGTGAGTCACCGCTGTCAAACACACACCTAAAGATTTACATGTTAACTCTGGACAGACTCCAAATTAATAAGGCAGAAGCACAGAAGTTTATTTTACACTCGACCACACAGGCACCTCACTGAAGTGGGGGCTCCATCCAGAAATGGGAGTAGGTGTCTGTCCCACCACCCACAAAATAACCTCTCCCTTCTTCGGGTGTCCCTGCTAGATGAGGGGGTCTCGTACACCCATGATGTGTGAGGCTGTGACAAACTTTGACGGCTCTATCTGATTATCTTAAATTCAAAGCCTGGGGCCAATCCTCTATCACACACCAGCTGGGCCACCACTGCATAATTCAGTAATTGAAGGTCACTTAGTTTAAAACAAGTTAGGTTAAAAAATAAAATAATAGCATACCCATCTCCCACGACCACACATTTGATAGCCTGCATCCTGTTCCGCTCAGCTTCGTCTGTGCTGTTCACCCTGAAAGTAACAGACTCAGAGAGGAAGGCTGAGAGACGCTGAAGTGCATGCAACTACAGGAAATTGTTGCACACCTCCCTCCCACCCCCTCTTTCTGCTACTTCTTTTTTTTTTCCTTTGTGGCTCTTCCTTCATTTTTGCACTCATCTCTCCTTCCTGTTTTGTTTTTTTTTTCTTCTTTCAAACAACAGAACTTATGCTGAAAACATACAAAAAAAGGTCTTGATATGAAGATGTTGAAAAACAGGCTGTGAAAGCTGTGAAATGACCACATAAAGGAAGGTTCTGCTAGCAAAAACAGGTTTCTTTAAAACTTCCTCTTTTGTTTGCACATTTACCAGATGGGCACGTGTGGAACGGAAGCTAAAATGTATTTAGTTCAATTATAATTGTGCTATAGTTTAATTTAATTTAATTTAAGTTAGTAAACCACAATGATAAAACACACACACGCACACCTAAACACACACACACACACACACACACACACAGTTATGTTTCCCTTGCTTTAGGGGACCTAATGTTGACACACATTCACTTCCTGGAGTTTTCAGCAGTATATGTCGAACTATGACACTGTCAAACCTTGCAATCACTTGTGGTGTGCTCCTGGCACTACAAACACGTTTATGTCCTTATGTGTACCAGTACCTGCCTGCAAATACATTTTATTACAGTTTATGTGTCCGTAAAATTACTATAGGGCATTTAAAACAACCAAAGTACTGTGCACGTTATTCAAAATATTCATAATTAACAATAAAAAACAATAAGTATGCACTAAAATACACAAAAGATAAACTTCATTTACAAAAGGAGTAAATAAGACTGTGCTTGTGCAATAACAGCTATATGATATCCTGCTCAACTAGAACTGAAAGACAATAACAATAAGTATGTTTTTAATGACTCGGCAGCTCTTATGTGAAAGGTTAGGTTGTTCCAAAGATCAGGGGCTGCCCCTGAGAAAGCTTTATCACCACTTTTCTTTGAACCTGTATCGAGGAACATTCAAGAGCAGTCGGGCTCAGTCAGTTTAATAGGGGAGCACAAGACCACGCTACTTAACTGTCTTTAAAACAAGTAATAACATTTTATAGTGGGTTATGCCTGGCCTGTGCAGGTGTGATGTGATCAAGCTGTTTTTTCCTACAAAAAGGGAAGCTCATGCATTTTTTACAGTCTGCAGTTGATGAAGTAACATCTGATCTGAAGGCCAAGACACAAAAACATCAGTAATCTAATGGAGAGGTGATAAAGACGTGACGTTTCTAAATCATGTGGAGGGGGGCCGGCCTTCACCTTACTGAGGAGCATTAACCGATAAATTGAGCTAATCTGTTTATTGAAAGTCAAAAGTCCTTGCAACCAGGTGACAGTAAGAAGCTAAAACAGCATCTTAACAACATCTAAAAGGCTAGGTTACCCAAATTTCTGTTTTGTCTTTGTTCAGATTAAGGAAGTTTATTTCAATCCCTGATTGTAAATTTCTACAGTGACAAATGCAGCAGAGTTACGAGAAATTACAGTTAAAAGCAGGACATTAAAAACTCTTTTTCTGGGTTTAGCTGTGTTTCGAAAACCAGACTAGAACTCAGAGATACCATTGAAATCAAGGTATGATTGTAGTTCACTATAAACAACCGTCTCTAAAACCGTTGATAGAAGGTTGTTAACAGGCTTTACATTGAAGAAGAGTGGAGGAATTCAAATTGCATCCTGGAATAAATTGGGATGGTACTCTGTCTAGGGACAGTAATATGACAAATGTTAAAGATGAAAGACAATCAGCAGGACCAGAAGGAAAAAAAGAAACGCATAGTAGAATTTTTTTTCTTTATAAAAATGTAGGGAGTCTTCACATAGCCATGCAAGACAGTACCTGCAATGTTCATGTGTAACCACTAGATGACACCACTAGAATGTTTTTTGCTGTCACATCTAAAAGTCTTGAGCTGGTGCAGCAGAGATGCTCTTTCATTATCTATCACATTTTTTTTTTTGTGTTTCTTAAATTGATTTTATTTATCACCTTCTCTTTTTAAGACAGTAGTTGCATTATTAGGGTGAACTGTGATGACTGTATAGTCGTATGCTCTTGTGATGTTCCTAGAAAAACTTCAATATGGTGTCCTAAATATATTGAAAGTACTGTAACACCCCAATTTGTTTAGGGTTATAGTGGCAGGATGCAACATGCAAATGCCACCACGTTAACCACCCATCAGTTTTTTTCTACAGTGCACGTCTCTCAAATGTCAAATCCCCCCCGAGAAAAAAAAACGAACCACAATAAGAAAAGCAGGAAGGGGGCACAATCTTCAAAATAAAAGTATCACATTTTTAGTTAAATCATTTGTAATTGGGGCCACATTTTACCTCTAAAGAGTCATTAGCAGTACTGGAAGAAGCCAAGGCTTCATGGCTTGCCACAATAAATAATAATAATAATGCTTTCAGTGCTTTCATTGAACAACCGTGCGTCAAAACGGTCAAAGGTTCAGGCTCACAGCAGGAAATCTCCGGTCCACATAAAGCTCATTAGAAGTCTTTGACCTCTTCTGTTTGAGCTACTGTGCATTTGAAAACAAAGATGTTCACAAGATGACTCCTTGCATCCTAAAATGAGATCTAAAATGTAAAAAATTACTTCTCTGATCAATTTGTTGATTAAAAATCTTATTTTGAAGGACGATCTCTGTGTGGTTCAATGTGCTCATATGTGCAGTGGTATTGTGACATTTGGGGAAGAGGTGGGGTTAAAAGACAACATCCACTTCATTCAGCTAAAGATTCACTGTGTGGGAGGCAGCCTGCATACAGGACTCTGATACCTTCACATTGTGTAGCTGTTTAAGTGTTGCATTTTTTTCTCTATCCTTGGACATAAATGACTGATTGCCAAATGGGTAAGACTTGATTGAATTTCCTTCTTGTTGATTATTTTGATAATATTTATTTCATTTATTTAATGCTCTCAGAGAATTGAATTTGTAAATGTATGTGTTGGATATTTAAAGTTAAAATACTCTTTAATATGATTTACCTGCATGATTGTCTTTAAATGTACTTCTAAACATTTGATTTTCTGTCAGTGTTAATGTATTTGATGTGTGATCCTCTAGTGTTAAAGACATTTGAACGCACTGGACATCACAACATAAATTAGATCTTAAATCGGGACCCAGCTGTTTGATGGAGAAGTTTCACATGGGCACCTTTCTGATTTAAAAAAGTGGTTACATATATAAAATTATTAGAAATAAATTCTACTATTCTTGGTGTAAACTTTCAATGTACAGTGAGACCAGCCAGTGGAGTGTTTTGGTCATGGGTGTACAGTTCAGCATACACCACTTCTCACTGTTTGCACCGTGTGGTCATACAATGTAGGTCTCAGGTGAAATGGGGAAGAGATTCATTTAGTCAAACTGTAAAACAGTAGCTGGTCAGATGCCATTTTGAACTTTTTTTAAAATGTAACTAGGTGAGTGGTTATTTTCAGATTAAATTCAGTGTCTAAATTACTTAAATAAGGTTGCAACTTAAGGGTTTCAGGTTTGTTGCACAAGATATGCAAAGGAAGGGTGGGGAGCTGGAAGCCCTGTGGTCACATCATTAACAGCGAACAACATATCTGTACAGGAAATGTTGTCAGTTACAATTCTTTTAACTTTATTTCTCAAAAGCTGTTTTTGTCTCTAAGGATAAGTCTTGAATACATCTTTTACATAGTCAGTATGAACTGAATGCTGCTGAGAGGGCACTGTAGCGCTCATTTTCACACACTCAGATTCGCTTATCATATCATCACTGATGATAAAAACATATTGCTTCTTCATTTTTTTTCTTCTTAGAGGAACCTCACTTCACTTGCTCATTTCCATAAACAGCCTTTTAATTTTGTCTAAAGTTCGGCGTAATAGTTGAAATCATTATACAAAGAAAATTAAGAAGGAAGGAATTTGCTGACAGGATGTTGAGTAAACCACCAAAGAGTCTGACGCGTTATGATTAATTTTGACATCAAACAGGAGGTCAGTGCACTTCTGAGATGCTGCAGCTTCAGAGAGTCGAGAGAGAACAGTGGAGCTGCTTTGCAAACTGACACTGCTACAAATAAAGCTTGAAAGACAGTATCACAGGCCGTGAACGCATCAACTCAGTTTCTACATAAAACTTTGATTTAAAGTGTGTATTTGTATACTAGTTTGTTGCTCAGGGTTGAAATTTGCATAATGATGACAGGAGTGGAGGAAATTAAGATGGCTGCTGCACTGCTGTTTGCTTGTATGACAGACTCGTGGCCACCTTTGAGTTGAGCTGCAGTGCTCTGTTCTTGTCTTGATTCTTCTTTTTATTTATATATTTCTCTTTTAACAAAATGGGGCTTAGCCAGTCAGTATTGATCCATACCCAGAGATTTTTCAAGGACCCTCAGCAGTACCTGTTTCCAGAGTAAGCACCATTTTTCTCCCCTGTAACCTGTCAGACAGGTGCAGACAAAAGCATAAAAATGTGTGGGCAGCCCTCAAAGGGCCCCCTTTGTTATTGATTATACACTGTTAATATTGGAGTGTTGAGGATGTTTCTGTTTAACAGAACAGAAATATGAAATAAGAGTTCTCCAAGGATTTGCACGTCTCTTTGTTTTTCATGAAAAGTATTCAGTAGTGTTTTGTGGTGACAGAAATCATTCATATAAAAAGGAAAACCACAGCAGGTGTCTCACATATCTTCCAGATAAACCAGGTTCCCTCTGTTGTGGCTGTCTTTAACTGTTCTACACATTTCCAATACGTAACTTGACATTCAAATGATTCCACAGTGGATCAAATCCATTGTTTTAGAGTTGCATTTGAAGTTGCTGTTGGTGGAATTTGAATTCATATTTTTCTTCTTTTGTTTCTTTAGTTTCCTCAGATTTTACACCAGAAGAGAAGATGGAGATTGAAAGCATCAAGACATATAAAGAAGATCTTCTGAGTGATATCCAGGTAACCTGAATCCACATTCAGCCATCACGCATAGATATTTGTGTTTATGTATAAAAATGTTAAGTATTTTCCTTTCTGCCCTGTCCAGAAGTTAAAGTCGGAGATAGACACCGTCATGGCACAAATACTCAGCTTTGAATCTGCAGAAGAGAAGTGAGTTTTTGTCTTGGGTAATATGGGAAAAACCCTACACCTACCTTAAGAACCAACATTTCCATTTACCTCTTCAGAACACCTACATAATGCTTCAACAAAAAAACTAACAAAAAAACATGCAAATGTCCTGCATCCCTCTGTGACACTGTGTCTTTCAAGCAACCTGTTGAAATATTGCAGTGATTACTAAGCCATTCCATGTGTAACCCTTTCATGCATTGTCATTATCAAAAGTACAGATTTTGCAGAAGAAACACTGTATGTTGTATACATCAGCACAGCATCAGATTAGCTATTGTTTGATGAGTAAACTAAACTGCCATTCTGCTGATTGTAGCCTCATATTGAGGGGATATCTGCAGTTCAAAAAGGAGAGATCATTAGGAGGAGTTGAACAAGATTTATTGATATTGAATTCTTTAGCTATTTGGCATTTAGACTCTGATGACTCAGCAGAGATAGGCATTAGGGGGGACCCCCCAGAGGCTAGCCACTAGTGGTGGTCAAGACAAAGATAGAGGCTTGGCAGGAACTCTGAAAGCGGTGACGGGGAGAAGGTGGGCTGCGTAAATGAGTCTTAAAACAGAGAATGACAGATGGGCAGTGATCTTGAAAGTACGCTAAGCAGAGACTGATTGGCTGGAAGAAGGAGGGCCGAATGATGATTGGACTGGAAGCAATCATGTCAGTATTTAGTTAGTCATTGTAGGAAAGTAGAAGTGATGAAGGAAATAGATAAGCTTGATATTCAGACACTTATTGTGCCATATTGTGCAATAGCCAAATATATAATTATGGATTAATATGATATTAATTTGACACCACTGAGCCTTTTACAGTGGTCTTAAGCAGTTGCTCTAAACTGATGGAGAGTGTTGAGGTTGTGGCTCCTAGACACCATACTACCATTACACCTGAGATCTGTGGACTCTACTGAATTGCTGTGTTTTAGAAATCAGTTGTACTTACAGTACTTATGTGCTTACTTAGTTCTCCAGGCTTTCTTAAGGTCAAGAGTTTTTCTTTGGACATTGGCTTCTTTTTCACAAATTTTCTATGCAGTCCAGTCTTTGAGTTACGAGTCAACAACATGGCATATCGTGGCATGGAGTGAATCCTGAAAACAATTTGAGGAAATTGGACAAGTAGAAGTCAAAAGAAGAAGTGGCAAGCCTGAAACACTCTCTACAGCAGATGATCAGTATCTGAAAATCACGTTCTTAAGAAATAGGAAAAGAATCCAGCAAAGATCTGACACAGGAGCTGAGTGAGGTATCCGGCTCTCTATTGATCCGTTTACTCTTTGCTGAAGCCTCCTCAGAAATGGTCTCAGTGGAAGGGTGGCTGCAGAGAAGCTTGTTTAGGAAGAGGAGCAGGGAGAAAAAGACTGAGGTAGGCCTCATTACACAAGAACTGGGCTGAAAATAAGTAGCTACAGGTCTGATGGAGTGATGAATCCATATTTGAAATTTTTGCATCAAACTGTAGCCAGTTTGTATTCACAGGATGAGGAAAGAGGAACAGCAGTGAGTTTGTGTAGCTGTCTGTGAAACACGGAGGAGACACTGTCATGGTTTGGGCTGCATTTCAGCCAGTGCTGTTTGGCAACAGCTTCATTTTTCAGCATGACCCTTTTTCACAGCGCTGTATGTCTAAATACAAAAATAAAAAGACCAAATTTAAAACTTTTATCAAGCTTGATTTAATATTTCAACTTTCATATTTCAGCAAGACAATAGAGAAGAACAAGCAATTCTCTAATGGGAAGAAGAAATTCAACATGGACCCCAAAAAGGTGAGCTGCAGCAACAAGAAAAAACAACCTTTTATTCCTGAAGGGTTATAAAAACAGTTTGCATGTGACCGTGTGAGGCCTTGCAGCTGTAAGGCTGCGAACAGACACACATGCTACAGTTTCTGTGGTTTCTGTCAGGTCAAATTTATGGCTGCTGTGAACGCACATGTTTGCAAGCAATGATACGGAGTACAGTTATTACCATGGTTTACTTGTTTGTTTTTTTCTTTAGATTTGTTTGACTCTAAGACTTTGAAATCTTTTCATTCTGATATAACTCAACAATGCGTCACTTTAAGCCATCAACAGTCTGTAGCTTGAATCAATGTAAAAGCGGCAACACGCTGGATTACATGGAAGAGAATTACAGCAATATGCAGCTGCATGCAGGCAATAAATAAATGTTAAACATCCTTTTCCTCTTTATAGTCTGCATGGAGCATAAAGAGGAAGAGAAACCTTTTTAAGGAATTGGAATTACAGACGCTGTGAACTTGCCCTCTTTTACCAGTAAAGGATGAGATCATTGTGAAAGTAGCACACATTAACCACAGCAGGCAGCGCATATGCTTCTGTGCATATTTAAAGTGCTATGTCATAACCTAAGAAGTCACCTGTGCAATTTTAGTTGTAATGTACAAATAAAGCCCAATTTTACACTTCTCTTTAACAACCTGCTTGCATGCAGGGAATCAACTACTTGGTGGAGAACAAGCTGCTGGATGGAAGTGCCCAATCCATCGCTGAGTTTCTCTACAAGGAAGAGGGACTCAACAAGACAGCCATTGGAGAATTCCTCGGAGAAAGGTGAGGGAGACAAGGGAGTGTACAAACAGCAGTAGGAAGACCACGAGGAGGGATGTAATGAAATGAAAAGGTGCTGAATTAGAGAGAGTGAGGAGGCTCAGTAATATAGATAAGAAGGAGATTCATAACAGTGTGTCTCACAGAAAAAAAGCTCCTAAGTGGATTACTAAGATAGTTCTCACATGAAAAAGGTGAATCCCTTCCTTTTTTTTCATGCATTTGTCCTCATCCTCTGCCCCACAGGGACGAGCTCCACCTTCAGACTCTGAAGGCTTTTGTGGAGCTGCACGAGTTCTCCGACCTCAACCTGGTCCAGGCTCTCAGGTCAGCCCCCTTCATCTGCTGCCTTATGAACATTATTCTTCTTTCTAAACATCTAACAGGCACAATTACATATGTGTATGCAATAGTATAATGATTACATACACCAATAGAAACCTGACTAACAAACACAAAAGTAAGATTACAATGAGATCATCAGAATGCCGTTATGGCATTACTAAAAATCAGAATTCATTCAGTTCTCTCTCAGATGTTTAGAATAATGTAGAAGTTCTTTGATACTTTAACTCTTATTGTATCTTGTAGTTGTAGAATTTTCATTTTTCAGGAGTAAAACCTCATTTTAAAGTCTATCTTTAAAACAGACCACTCTTTAGTCGCACATTTCTGCTTGTGGACGTTCAGCAAACATACAAAAGGAGCAAAAATCGTAATAATAATAATCTGTAAATAAATGTAACTGCTATCAAACAGGCAGCATTATGTAACTTGTCACAAATCTCAATATTAGCCACAAACAGGCTCAGGGTTTCCTCCAAAATACCAGCAGAAGGAAAGTCACTCAAAACCTTTTGTTTCAGACTCACAGATTCAGATGCAAATGACTCCAGTAATGTGGAGAAAAAAAAATAGCAGAAAAATAGAAAAGATTGTGCTCCAAACTTTCAAAAATTACAAACATGGGTTTAGTCATCACGGGGATAAATACTCAGCCTGGAAACTGTTTAATGTTGTTTATTGTGTTTCTGGAGGCTTTGACAAGTCTGAGAAAATCACCTTGATGATGCACAGTAATCGTCATGGTATCCTGCCTTCCTAATCACTGTCCTTGACCTTAGCTGAACAATAATCAGAGTAAAATAAATGTAAAAGACTTAGAAAAAGAGAACCATGGTGCTGCCCTTACGTGTTAGAGCAGATATTTTGGGATGTGGGTTTGCTGTAAACTGGACTTCAGTTGAAGTGAGTTCTTGCTGTGTTGATATTCGCTCGGCACAGAGACAGAGACAACCTGAAATAATAACTCAGTTCCTGCACTTATTAGAAAATGTAGTTCATAAAGTGCTGTGATACAAAATGTTGCTTTCCATTCATGTTACCTGCATCTACTTCAATGCATTCAGTATGCATGATGCAACATTAACTGACCATGTAATGAGCAGCATTTGCTTCCCACGTGGCAACAAGCAAATTTTACCAACTTATCATTTATAATAATTTTCCTGTGGGTTAAAGCTGTTGTAAGTTCATATCATATCTATATGAATTGTGGGAAGTAATTACATTATTAGCAATGAAGCACCTTTCTTTAGTATTCAGAGAGTTGGATCAGCTCTTGTTATGGCTGCTATGCAGACACTTCCAGATTAATCAGTTAAACACCCGCATAAGCAAAACTGACCAATCAGCTCGAGCCTGAGTGTCCATTTGACATAATTTCACAAGCAAGAAGAGCCGAGCTAGATTCACATACTAAACCTCGTTGTCCCCGTTAGCCTGTTGTGACTATTGCCTGAACATGTTACAGTAGCATGCTGACATTAGCAGGTGGTTTAGATGGACACACCACAGTTCACCCTGGCTGAGCTGCTGGTGATCGGTTCTTCAGCAGGAAGGCCGTTTTAAAGTCATGGGTTTGAACGTACTCCAGAAATACAGTGTGTGATCAACAGTCTCCGCATGTACTGATATCATACTGAGATGTTACGCTTTTTGTGGTGTGCGTGTGCGTGTGATAGACAGTTTCTGTGGAGTTTCCGTCTGCCTGGTGAGGCTCAGAAGATCGACCGTATGATGGAGGCCTTCGCCACCCGCTACTGCGACTGCAACCCCAACGTCTTCCAGTCAACTGGTGGGCTTCTCTAAATATGCATTCTGTATTTGTACTTCCTGTGTGTGTGTGAGAGACAGAGAGAGAAACTTGTGTGAGAATGGATTTGTTTTTCATTATCATTACCACGCCATCTCTTTTTTTTCCCCCATTTTTCATTTTCATTCATTTTTTACTCCTTTTATTTTTAGTTCTATCTCCTTTTCACCAATTCTGTATTTATATATATTCATCCCCAAAAATTTATCTGCTGAACTCTGACTTGTGCTTCCTCTTACTCATTGCATGTGTGTGTGTGTGTGTGTGTGTGCATCTTCCTCTTAATCCCAGACACGTGCTACATCCTGTCTTTTGCCATCATCATGCTGAACACGAGCCTTCACAACCCCAACGTGAAGGACAAAACCACTCTGGAGCGTTTCATCTCAATGAACAGAGGCATCAACAATGGAGAGGACCTGCCCAATGATTTGCTGTCGGTGAGGACCTCTCCAAATAAAAATCCATCACAGTGTCCAAATAGACACCAGGGAGAGATGAGCTAAATGGCTACAGCCGGCATTTCTAATCGAATGTTTTCTCAAGAGAAAGTAAAGCCACACAGTTCTTCCCCTCATCGAGACAGTAATACCTGTATTTTATAGTCAACGCACAATGTGGAACAGAAACACACAAACATGACAACATCCAGATTGTTCTCATGCCAACTTTCCACCAGCACGTTAGCCATAACAGGAGTCGGTTACAGGAAGCTCAGGCTCGTGATTTGTGTTCACCATATCGAGCAACTCATTTGATGCCTGTATTTCTTTGTTATATATCTAATCATACAATCATACACACAGAAACTGTATGAGAGCATACGCAACGAGCCCTTCAAAATCCCAGAGGATGATGGGAATGATCTGACTCACACCTTCTTCAACCCTGACAGAGAAGGATGGCTCCTCAAACTTGGTAAAATGACTCTCTGCAACACCCAGAAAACACACATAAACAGTGGTCATTTTTTTAAACCCGGACTCTGAATAGGTTAAGCCTGCTTTGCGCTGCTGTGCTGCAGCATAGCTTAAGTCACTGCACAAACAGGAAAGTACAGAGGAAGCGCAAAGTAAATGACTCAATATTGGAAGATTCTCATGTGGGCTTGCATGCAAGTGACACAATGTCAGCAGCTAACAGTCTTATGTTTTGTTGTGTCCATATTTCAGGAGGTCGGGTTAAGACGTGGAAGAGGCGATGGTTCATCCTGACAGACAACTGTCTCTACTACTTCGAGTACACCACTGTAAGGATCGTTGTCTTGTATCACTTCAAAGCCCAAGCATTCCTTCCTCCATCTCTTCCTTTTTACCCACCTGACTCAATGATCCTCTTTTGGGTCTGTCTGCAGGATAAAGAGCCCAGAGGCATCATCCCCCTGGAGAATCTCTGTGTCAGAGAAGTGCCATACCCTCGTAAACCGGTAAGATCAGTCAGCTGGTCCAACACAGCACAAACATATTCTGCCAGCTGATAGATTAATAGGGTGACTTTCATGTTGACGGTCGTCTGTTGTCTAGTACTGTCTGGAGCTGTACAACCCCAACAGTCGAGGGCAGAAGATCAAAGCCTGTAAAACAGAGACGGATGGCAGGGTGGTGGAGGGGAAACACCAGTCCTACATGATCTGTGCCTCCAGCGCAGATGAGAGAGACTCCTGGATTGAGGCCATCAGGTCAGACCGCACGCGCGCACACACACACACACACACACACACACACACACACACACACACACACATCTTTGAATTTGGTCAGAAATGCTAGATGTGTTCAGATAACACACCGCATGTGCAGAGGTCTTATCTCATTATGCCAACCAAGTTGTTCAGAAAGAACAACAGTTATTGGCTATCTGGGGGGAAGTGCTATGAGGTTAACAGCACTTTATAAACCGCCTATAACCAGAACACAGACTCCTCTTTTTGGTCTCTGAGAGAGAAATCGCTCTCTCTAATGGAAAATGCTTCTCTGGTGCTAACTTTATATATCTGGCACTTGTTTCATAGACTTATGTAGCATTTTGGGACAGTGCTAATAGCACTGAGCCTTAAAAAAGCACTGGCTGTAAAAAATGAAAGAAGCTGTACAGTAACTGTAGCTATCAGAGAGAAGTTTGCCACTGTCACATTTTTATATAAAGGTACCAATTTAACCCATTGAAAAAATAAAGTACTACTATAAAAGGTTTAAAAGTGAACTCCAATGGAAAATCTGTTCTGTGAGGGAAAGCAGAATTCCTACTAGTGCACCTATGCATATATACATTGTTCTTCAAGCTAACCATTTTGTCTCTTCAAATAGAGCAAGCATCACCAAGGATCCGTTCTACGACTTGGTCTCAGTCCGTAAGAAAAAGGTGATTCATCAACCTCCTCAGGACTCAGCACAAGAAGATCCAACCTCGTGAATGTTTAAGTCACAGCAGCACTGTGGATTTAAAAAAAAGAAAGAAGTTTTAACCACCCTGCAACAAAAGGACACTGAAGGCGTCACAAACACACTGACAGTGGTGGTTTGGACTAAAAGAGGGACTTCTCTTTCCATTTCCTCTTTCATAGACTGTCAGAGGTGAAAACTGACTCATTTATGTTGTTCACTGTATCACCACAGTAAGCCACTAAGCACTGTGTCAGTGCGAGGGTCAGTTCATGTCGTGGGCTAAAATTTTTGTTTACACATTTTACAGTGAGTATTTATCGCACTTTTTCTCTGCAGCGAGACGCTGCTCTGTCGGCTGGCGTCAGACTAACGAACATCTCAGCTACGGAAGATGAATTAAGCGCGTGATGTCTCAGCACTTCCTTGAATGCTATTAAAAGGCAAATGTGTGACAGTGTCTCACTCAGCTCAGTTCTCATAGTGCTCAAAAGTGGTCATTTATAGAGTGACTGTAACTTTACTTCTGTCTGGTGGATAGTTACATGTTTCGTAGCAAATGCTTTGATAGGTGCGGCGTTCTCAGTGAACTGTTGAAGTGTTTTTGTTTGTACAGAATCATTTTCAAGTATGTAAATATTGTTTCTGTTGTTTGTACCTCACAGAATGACACAAATGTACTTTAACACACAGAAACCTGCATGTTTTTGTAACATAAATTGAAAGAATAGTGCAATAGGGATATATATTACATGTGCTTCATAACAAATTTATTATGTATATTGAAATCATTTAGCCATACTTGTGTATTGTGTGTCACTGTAAGTCATACAGCAAGGACTTTGTAATAAAAACTGTTTACCTGTGAGTTGATCTGAAAAAAAAAGAGGATTCTGGTTTCATACAGTAGATTTGAGCTGTGACAGCTGTGTTTTCAGTTCAATGCACAGCCACACCTTACTTCCTCATATTTACTGTGCATGTTGATATGCTTGGTTCACATCCTTGGGCTCCGCACCTAAGCCACTTTTGTGGTTTGATGTGAAAGGCCTATGGCATAAGGCCTATTGTTTTATCAAACAATTCTTCTGAGGTGTCACAATATGATCCATAAGATTACACTTTAAATGACTCTCCCGCAAGTGTGTTTATGCCGAAGCATCGTTTTACCAGCACATTAATGCACGCGGACTAAGATATTTCTGTTATCCCAAGAATAAACTATTATAAGATCCAACTATCAGAGCAAACCTTTAAACCTTTTTTCTCTTTCTTTGGGCCTTTTGACCTGAGCTGTCCCTCTGATGCACTCATTTCTAATCCTGTCCATTCTGGTCACTACCAGTGAAAATCTTGCCACCTTCAACTCAGCTTCCTGTCTTTTGTCAGTGCAGCTGTCTCCAATCCATACATCACAGCAGGCCTCACTGTCATCTTGTAATCCAGTCACTCTTCCTGCTGTCCTGACACTTGTCTCCACCCTGCCTGCACTGTTCTTCCCTTTTCTTCTGCACAGTCCATTGCTGTGGATAGTTAACCCCGGGTATTTAAACCCATTTACCTTCACTGTTATGCCCCTCTCCCTCTCTCACACACACACATATTCTGTCTTGCCTTTACTGAGTTTCATTTCTCTTTTCTGTAGAGCATACCTCTGGGTTCTCTCCAGGGTCTCTTCTACCTGCTTCTTACTCTTACGACAGGTCAGTGTCACTTGCTTGTTGACCTCATAGTCAAGTCTCCTGTTCATAGTGCAGGCTAAGTAATGACGTGTCTTCTGTTGAATTCTGATATAATCACGATTTACTGGCACAAGTGATTTCTTAATATAGATTATTAATGATCACAGAAACTGGAAGGAATTCAGCATTAAAGGAATGAGTAAGCAATAATGTGCAGAATATAGATATAATCATATTTAGACAAAGACAACAAACAAACAAAAACAAAGAGCCATAAACACCAGGCTTAGCACATCATTTCAGCCATGGTCAAGGCTCAAACCGCACTGGAGTATGACTTTGTCAGACTGCTGAAGTAGGTCAAATTGTCTGATGGAAAAAAAAAAGGGTTTTAAAATAAGCATGAAAGTACAAGAGTGACAGGAAATAATATATTTTCAATCCTTCTGCACTGGCAGCACACAAAGTAGTGTGAGAACACCTCTTCCTGCTTTGTCTTCCTGTTTTAGTATTACACCACTCATCAACACTGACACCCCAGCCTCCCCCACACTGCCCTTCACTCAGCTCTGTTTATTCATCAGGCTCATGCTTCCTCTTTTCTTTCCGAGCTGCTCGCAAACGCTCAGATAAGAGAAGCAGAGGGAGATGGTGGCAGCTAGCGGTCGGGTCGTGCAGTGCAATCACCAGTTTTTCTATCTAATGGAGTGCACTTCTGCACATCACCACTAGGCGAAGCTGCACCCAAACTTCCTCAGCCTCCGCAGGAAGAGCTCAGCACCTGCTGTACTTGTTGAGGAGGCTGAGGATGCAACTTATACAGCTGCATGGTTGAGAGCATCTTGACCAGCTACATCACTGCGTGGTACGGTGATGCCGAAAACGCCTGCAGAGAGTAGTGAAGACAACTGATAAGATCATTAGAACTCCTCTGCCCTCTGTGCAGAGCACACAGGACACAGGGCAGCTGCCTCCATCCTCAAAGACTCTACCCACTCCCATCAGGACTGTTCACAGGTCTACCTACAGGCCGGAGGTATAGAAGTGTGAAATCCAAACATGTTCCTTTACTGTGCAAGACAATGGAACTCGAAACTTGAGCTTTATCTCATATGTCCCCATTTCAGTTTTGTTCATGCACATTTTGATGCCTCCCAGTATTGCTGTGAAGATTTTTCTTTTTACATGACACAGTTTCTCAGTTTACAGAATTAAAAAGGTATATTTGTTTTAGAATATACAAATAAAACAAAAACTATGTAGGAAGTATTTTTTGCAAATCAGTAGGAACAAAAAAACAAAAAGATCCCATAATTTAGTGCATCATACTTAAAGTGAATCCTTGGCAGCAGAGTATTTATAGAGAAACATAAATTGTAAAATATTATGTGGTGCATTGTAATAGCCACCAGTACAATAACACTTTGCTAAAAGTGTAACACAAAGTGATGGCTATGTGCCGGCTGAATGTAAATGACTTTCAGGCCTCAGAAGAGGCCCTTTATTTGGAGGAGGATTCAACAGTAGGAATCATTCACTGTCTGATAATGAACTGCTTAGAGTTGCACAGGACTACACAGTGTCCGTCAACCACATGGCTTCACTATGAAGCAGGATTATAGGGTAGGGCTGGATCAGGTGGGGGGGGGGGGTGTATTCCTATAATGCACTGTTTCTTTTTTATTTACCTCTTTTAATTCTATTTATACCCCACTCTGCATTCAATCATTAATTCTTATTAATCTCAAGTCCTCTTACACAGCATGTTTTCTGTCCTGTCTCTTTCACTGATACCTTCAGGGATCATGCTGGGTTTTCTGTAGTATAAGTTGGTTTGCTTCTTACTGGGGAATACTACCATGGTAGCTTAGTAGCTGTGAATCTAACCTGCACCTGGGTTAGAGATCAACAGGTATGAAATCATGAGCTACTGACACGTCAGTTCTTCAGAACAAGCACCTGAAAGCTCCCTCAGAGCCTCTGTTCATGATCAGTAGGAAAGTCTGATATTTTTCAGTCAACCTTTTGTTTTCCCTGAAAAAACATTTTATTAGGCGCAACTTTGTTTTCCCTACTTCTCCCCCTGCTGGCTGCAAACAGTTTTACATGGCATTAATGATCCTAAAATAGAACACCTATTGGTACTTATAGACTTATGCTCATTTTATATTTATTCTCTGTTTAACACCACTGAAGAATGTAAACCATCTCACACACATTTAAACATTAATTTAATGAACTACTCAACATAATCCATCAGATTCTCCCATATCTTAATCATAGAGTTGTGATACTGACACCAGTTTTCTTTCCTGGCTTCAAACAGACTTAACTTTATTAATACAGCAGCTCTTTTCCAGTCTTACTGACCGAAACATTTAAAGCACACACAAGTCCATACAGCACTTACAGTGTTTTTCCTCTCTCTCTCATACTCATACACACACACACACACACACACACACACACACACACACACAGAGGAGACTGTCATATGTTTCATTATTTAATTATTTAACAGTAATTGCACACATTAATAATCTTTGCTTTAAATGTCATCAAAG
>VOQJ01020282.1:74901-85335 GCA_015052665.1 Apistogramma diplotaenia | reverse complement strand
TGAAAGGCTAAAATCTTTTTGGGGGTTGGGTGGGGGGGTGGGGCAGGAATTTTTTTTTTTTGGAATGTTTGGAATTTTGGAATGTTTTCTTTTAAACAGTTCACCTTTCATCCGAGGGGCTTCCTCAGGTCTAAACCAAATGGTGGAGAATCCCAGGTATTTAAACCCTACTGGCTGTGGGTGTCCCTTGGAGGTGGTTGTTGACCCTCTATTGTTCATATGGTAATCACATGTGGCAAGGTGTGAAAAAAGGCATGGTTCGTTACAATCAGTGGCTTTGCATGACACCAATGTGGGACTTTGCCCCACCCTATTGAGGCCATCTGAAGGAAGGTGTAGGTTGAGGTGCCTGGGAAGGGTAAAGTCATGGAGCTGTCTTTTAATTAGCTTATTACACTTTAGATAAAATCAATTCTCACAGCTCGTGTTTGATGATATTATGATGAAATATTCATTCTCTAACATATATGTGATAATTTATATTCCATTAATGCACTATTCACTTATACACCAGCTTTTGAATGCATAGCTATCATTTAATTAATTGTTTTTTTAAACATTTTTACCAGGTAAAATGTTTGGCCAAGAGGCCCGAGTAGAATCAGGTCCACAACCTGAGTCTCATTAGATTCTCTGCGTCCTCATATGGGGATGTTATATTTTTTGCTTGTTATACTTTATTCTGCTCAAGAGTGGTATAATACTCTCTTAAACAGATTTGAATTTATTGCAACTTGATTGTTGTAATCAACAGATTGTTGCATTAAATTGCACAGAGTTTAGGCAACATTCTGGTGCAGCCAGACACAATGTTTTTCCCCTTCTACACATGCTAAGTGTACTGGGACTACTTTGAACAGTCCTTGTGGGATTTGCCCAACTGAATGAATCTGCGGCTTGCGCTTCTTAATTCAGCCACATGGTGGCGGTGAAGGTCAGCATCAGAGTTCTCACCATCAACTGTTTGCTGTGTCATCTATGATTTCCCACGTAATTGGCCGGGAATCCAGGTGATTCCCTTGAAAAACAGGTAATAACGTATTACTGATGATTATTTTTTCTCTAAAGCATACAAAACTGTCTCTATAGTTGACACATTAAAAGGAGAATCAAGCTAATAAGGTTAATAAGGTTATTACCGCACGTAACGGAGTTGTTAGGGAGCGTAATTAAACGTTGAGCCAGCTGAGGACTGTAGATGTGGTTTACACACAAAGAGTCGCAGAATAAAATCCGTTTGATGTGAAGGCCAAATGATGAATGTGAACTTCCCAATTATTGAACTTCAGGAATGTTTGTTGGAACCTCGCAGGCGAAACTTGGCAGTATTTCCCTTCATGTTGATGCCAACTATGCAGGGGTGGATCATTCTGTTGAATTTCCATAATTTCCATGCATTATTCACTAGGAATTTTCTCCGAGGTGTATATTTAGATGGGAACGGGGCTTGGATAATGAAGGCTAATTTCCCTGGTGACAGTACTCTTCCAAATTATGACCTCCCCCTTTTTCCTGAAAAAGAGACTGTTAAGAGGTCGGGTGGGGGTTTAAAGGCTCCGAGACACACACGTTCACAGTGTCTCTCACACACACGCACGCACACCCCTTGCGGTGTTTTCCGGGATCACGCCACCGCTTCCACTTGGGATCTACACAGCAGCAGCGATAGGGCTGATCGTCACCGGATGGGACGGTGGACTTTATAAGCGAAAGTTAACGCTTAAAATGAAGTACAGCAGGTCAGCTATGGACTTGTTCAGGCGACGGGACACCGCGACACACCACACGGCACTCCGATAAGAATCATTTGAAAGGTTGGAGGCAATCTGGTGTATTTTGCTGCAAAGTAGTTGGAGGAACTTGTCGCAGTGGCTTCGTCCCAGCGTGCTGCCCGGATTACCATACAGAAGTGGAACAATAGTCTCCTGCAGCAGAAACACTAGCAGGTCAGTGGGAGCGGTGTTGTTTTGTTTGTTTATGTTTTCATCGTGACTGTGTAATACCAAGCACCGATCCATAACCGTAGGTGTCCTATCACCTGACGTACCAGGTGGGCTTATTTTTCGAGTCGCTAAACAACGATAGCACTTATAAGTTAGTGTGTCTGTGGTCAGATTGCGCGCCTGTGTGGACAAGGAACACATCACTGCAGGAAAATGAATCGCAGTAGCAGATAAAGCCGATAAATGGCGTCACGGTCACCAAAGTCCAATCCAAATGCAAGTCCCTTGAGCAATTGATCCTAATATTTGGAACCATTTTGGCGACCTAGCCCGTGTAAATAGGAACTTAAAGGTCAGGATAGTCTCAAAGATGATCCCAGCCCCTTTTCTTTGGAGTTTCTGAGCTTGCTTGGCGGATGTGTAACTTTTCTTTGCCCTGCCGTATTCTCTTCCTACCGGATACTCGCGTCAGGAAAATACGGGGAGAGAGGAACTGGCGGAAAGCGCAAAAGGCCTGGAAGGTGGAGGAATCTCCCAGGCAGGCCCGACACGGAGCGCCACTGTGAATGTTTTGTCTGTGTGCTGTACATGGTGCTCTATGAGGGGCTGCTTTTCATGCGCGCTCTGCCCGCAGTCACGTCGAGCCTGTACGGGATATCGTCGGGACCTTCGCTCGTCCGCATATGTGACAGTCCAGTGAGCGCGGTTGCTGCGGTCCTGCAGCGCTGTAGATAACCTCGTGGATGCTCGCCATAAACTGCATACGTTGAACAATTCATGGCACCGGTAAACGCAGGTCGGAACATTATTTCATAACGGCGAGCTGGGAGTATCATTTTGCGATGAATAATTTATGGACACCTCAAAGCGGGATGTCCAGATTGAACACCGTGCGCATCCGTTAGTTCCTTTGCCCTTGCAATGCACTCCGACTAACAAAACAAAACAAAGCATCACAATAATAAATCAACAGTAATAAACGTGTGATTTGTATTTTAATTAGCAGTTTTGATTTCCTGACCCTTGTGACAAAGGGCTCCGTATTTCACACAGGATGTGTTGTCATGAAATCAGTTAAATGACATTTTCCTGAATGTTGTTCATTTCTACAAAAATAAATGAATAAAAAAAAATGCAGATTATAACCAGGATAGGGTAAAGTTTTTTTTTTTTTTATTGTTACAAAATGATTTTGGATGGCAAGTTATTTAGAAGTTACACTTTGCCAACTTTCCATGGATGGCAATATTATTATGTAGTGTTAAATTGATGTTCCCACATCAACTATTCAGAGCTACTTGCATGTTTAGGCCTACATTTATGTTATTGCTACTGTCATGTTTTCATAATATTGTTGTGTTGGAAGAAGTAGGTAACAGTAAAAGGCATATATTGCCCTCACATTTAGATATCCAAAGTCTGTTTGGATTAATATCATGATAATGATTTCAGCCACATTGCAAAGGCTGAACTCGTCATGTAATAATCTTTCTGTACATTCTCTGATCCTGGTGAGCCAGATCTGCCAACACTCATACAGTCACACTCTCTTCTCCATCCTCCTCTTGTGGCAGATAATGGCATTCCAGATCTTTTGTTTGGTCTTTTGCAGTATGTTATTTGTTTCGAGTCTTGTGCTGTTCATTCATTTAACTTATTTTCATAAATTATTCCCTTTATCTGTCTCTGGAGATTCAGATTTAGTGATTGGATGCAGACAAGAAAACATTGGTTTTTAATGAGAAGGGACTATTGTCTGTGTGGATGTGTGTAGGATTCTGTAGTTGGGCAGATTTGTGCATTACTCATGCATCCCCAGGCTGCTGTGCAAAAGCGGTGTTGTGGCAGTGGAATGGCACTGAGTGCCTGTTCCACTCTGCCACATTGCATGTGTGTGCATGCATGCGCATGATTCATGTGTCAATTGAGTTGCACAATAAAGGTTGTTTATTTGTGATGAAAAGGAAAGAAAATAGGTGCTGGATGTAAGATGATATGGATGAAGCAAATGGAGACCATGGTCACCATAACAGCTGAAATATTGTGTATGTTTTTTTGCTTTTTTTTTGGTGCATGTGTGAGACATGTAGCTAGCTTGTGTGTATTCCACATTCATTCTGCAGGCATCCGTCCTCTTGTCCATTCAGTTTTTTTCCTCTGAAAAAGGCACAATTGGCAGAGGAATCCTAGAGCCAGATTGAATGAATGATGCTCTCTGGCATCCCAAGAAGTTTGGCAGGAAGTTTCTGAAGCTGACACTAGCATGTTTGGGTGTTAGTATTGAGGGATGCGAATTTTGAATTCTCAGCTTTTTTTTTGCCTCTCTGTCTCCTTTTCTCTTTCTCTTCACTTCATACACAGAAACCGTGGTTCCAGTCTGGGCCTGTAACCTAGCAACCCAAATGGTGTGTCTTGAATAAATCAGACAGTTCCTCTTCTTTCCTCCTCAGGAGTCTGTTTGTTCACCTCACCTCCAGGCTACCACATCCACATGTAACCGGGGTGGTTAAATGGCTGGGTGCAAAAATAATTTGCAGCGCTTTGTGCACAATGTGGCACAAAGTTGGAGAAGGGTTTTCTATCAATTACCCCATTGACCTTTGTGCTCTTGTGTTGTTTTATTATGCATCCCTGCTTAAATTCATTTGAGTTTATGCTCTGTTTTGCTTTCAGAGCTAAACCACCAGTGCTTGTTATGCTTTTGAGTGTCCTAACGATGGAGTTTAGTCTTTGTCATCTGGAGTGCTTCGCTCCATTAAGTGGGAGTTATGCATATCAGAGTTATTTGTGGTTTGCCAGGTGTCCGTCTGCACATGCTGCAGCCTGGAGCCACATGTCCCATCTCATTCACAGATCGGGCTCTGCCAAGATCTTCACACTTGCACCTCCAACTGCACCATACAAGACTCAAAAACCAGTGCACATTAAAGGCATTTCATCCTTGATCATCAGTGATGCACTTATGCACTCTGAAATATCTAATAGCATTATTAAAAATAATATGCGGTATAACTCATTTATGATTTAAGCATAGAGAAACATAATATCACAATATAAATATTATGTGGAAATAAAGTAATCAAAAGCTATTTGATGCTCCTGTTTGAAATAAATACTTTTTATTTGTGTCTGAAAAAAATGTAAACTTTGCACGTTAAAATGTTCTTGCTGTGTCTGGAATTCTATGAAAAACATCTTTAAAAACAGCAAACTTTACAACTTAAGTAGGAATATTTAAGCTATATTTTCATAAAAATGAATATTTTATGCTTATTTGTGTAACACTCTATTAGAGGCACTAATCTTATTTTATTATTCTATAAATAAAGTTGAAAATCTTGATTTACTAAATATCCTGAGGGGTTTCTCTGTATGAGCCACTGGATGCTGAGATTCCAGTTACTGTCCATGCTAATTCAGCCCAGATAAGATGAAGACTGGGAAATTGGTTATCATTGTGCGTCTATGTGTGCATGCATTATTGCTCGGAGACCAGCAGTATCTGTCTGTGTTAATGATAACATTGGCATTTATTTTCCTGGGTAATAGGCAGAAAATTATATCTCAAGTGTTTCCCCCTAACATGACTTATTTATTCCTGAAAATTTATGGATAGTCACAGCAAGGGTACATGAGGAGAACCCAATCTTCTTGTCCAAGCAGGCACCTTCTCTAATGAAGTCTGGGAAAGCATGCAAATGAGGATTGGGGGTGGGGTTATTGCATACTGATAATCCACATAGTGCATAATATAAAAAAAAGCGAAAGAGTTACTTTCCTTTGTTATTTTTGTTGCCTTCTTCAGCTTTTATTTATCTTTAAGAAAAACTCCCAGCTGAGGTGCAAAACAACATCGAGCTAATCTCATGTAAATCGGCAGAGGCAATGTTGTGAGCAATGGATACTCTTCTAAGGACACCTTCTGGTGAGAAAAGGCCAGTTGTCCCCAGTGCGAATGTTTGAATTCCCTCTGAGCACTGGTTGTCTCTAATAAGCCTGAAAGACACAGAGCCTGAAAGGATGAATGGCTTTTGTAGAGGCCTCCAAAGTTGGACACAAAGAGAAAGGCAGTGGGTGCAATCTGTGTTTGTGTGTGTGTGTGTGTGTGTGTGTGTGTGTGTGTGTGTGTGTGTGCTTCTGCGTGCCAGCTCATAAACCCTTATGGGTTTGATAGAAGGAGCAGGAAGTGGAAGGGAGACAGAAATACACTGCCATAGCCGTGCCTACCTTCAGGCCACTAAGGCAGCGAGTAGAAGATGACTTCCACACACAGAAATGCACCCATCCAACCGCACATTTACTGTACTTATACTCATGAAGCAGACAATAAATGTCTGCTGAGACCTACTTTAAACAATATATAACTTTGAAATCTTACTGAGGCAATCAGAAATACATAACACGCAGTGTGGGTTCTGAACATGATGCAGGTAGTAGTTTTGATTGTGTAATTATAATGAAAGTGCTTCTTTTCTTTTCTTTCCCCTTAGGCCCGAGGGCCCCGGTGGCGTGATTGAGAAGATGGACAGGATGAAGATAATCAAGCGGAGGCTGTCCATGTCTCTACGCAGTGCTCGGCCTGTCGATGACTCTCTGTCTGAACTTGCAGAACAGATGGCCTTGGATGAGCCATCCACAGCCAGGGACAATGGTGAGAGATGTGAACAAGTGCCCTCACACAGGAACACAAACACCTTAGCAGACATCACCACTCAGAAACCGGTCGTTCAGAAAACCAACTTCAGCTTCTTTTGTTTTTCAAATACAGCGAGTGTGATACTCAGTTACACTACACTGTGTGTGTCATAGTGGAATTACAGTAACATGCTTCATTGCAGAAGAAGCTGCGAAAAGCTTTGGAAAATATAGCGAGGCAGCTTGTATTGTCTCTGTGATAAAGTGGAGATGTGCCACCTCCATAACCCTCATGGGAGTTGCACAGTAATTTGTTTGATTCCAACATCTGTTATAATGCTGAATTCTTTTCCACACAGAAGCTGTTACTAAGGGATAGTTGCTCTTGTTTAGCAACAGATCGAGACCTTATGACCTCATTTAGAACTTTTTCAGTATAAGAAGAGCAGGCAACTACTGAATGTTTTCTGATCCTTCTGCTCACTTTCATGTCATTCATTTACACGGTTGTCCTTTCAGAGATAATAGATTTGTTCATCTAAATATCCCATAAATTGTATGTGGCTGTGTTTTGTCAACGCGTGTGTCACTTTTTTTTCATATCCACTACCCTCATAAAGTCATACAAACATGCAAATGCAAAACATTCACGGTAGCATCGTCTACTTTTGCAGCCCACTGGGGCCATTCATTTTACCCATCGTCATCTTTACCACAGTCTTCATCACAGTTCCCAGAGCTGTGAGAATTCAGACAGACTGCTTGTTTGTTTTCTCATGTGTTCACATAAGAGAAAAGAGAATGCCTTTGCTCCATGAAGAAAATCTAAAAAGCAGTGTCATCCTCAGACACTCTGGGTGCCATCTGCTGGGTATCGTCCATGACTGCAGGTCCCACTTTGGAAAAATCAGAAACCTCACATCTATACACCGTCTTTGTATGTGTTTGTCAGAACATGGAGAAAAAGGAGGCTGTCTCAGCTTTTCAGTTAAAAAAAACAAACAAAAAAACCCAAAAGTCTCAGTGTTCAAATATAGCTGTGTTCTGCTGGCTGCTTGGCAGTTTGGATTCAAGGAGCGGTGATGCTTGCTGTTGCTGTTACTACAGCTCCCAGGCTGCAACATCTATAGCTCTACCCCATTCATTTTCCTCACTGCCATCTTTCTCCATTTCCTTCTATTTTTACATCTCTTTCTTTGGTCTTTGATAGCTCAAGCTATGTCAGTTCATTTCTAAAGAGTGCAGCCAGCAAGTGAGAGATGGAGTGAAATGGAGGAAGTGATGTACTGTAAAGGATGAGGAAAGACATTAAACTTTAACAACCTGCTCTACATTACCATCTCCTGTCCTTTTCCCTAGCTGTATCCTCCTAGCTGGATCCTCCCTCCCCCTCCCTTTCTGTCAGTGTATTTCTGGACCAGTTAGCTTGTTTTACTTGAGTGACATAGAGCAAAAAAGAGAATCAGGTGGTGAATTTACCTCCAGTTCTCTGTGATCTGAGTGAAATTTAAAGAGCGATTTTGAGAAAACTGGATAATTTGAAAGAAAGGCGATGTGATGTGTGGGCTTCCACCCACATTCTACTAACAAGATTCATTAATTTCACATTTCTTTGTGTGAAATAAAGCTGACAGTGCACGCACGCCGCATGCAAATGTCCTCAGCTAAGGTGCTTTGCTTTGAAAATCTCAAGGAGCGTGTTTTTGACCTCTAGGCATTCGTTTTCTACTACAGACGATGGCAAAAGCTTTTGTACCCCTTCCATCAGTGATTTCATTACTCCCGTACCACTGTGTCCCGTTTCCTACAGTGTGTCTGCTCGTTTTATGTGTGCATGTCTGCATTTGCTTTTACCTTTATTTCATTGTGAGTTTTCATCAGTTTATGACTCAACAGATTTTCCGCTGTTCATGCTTTATGCCTCATGCACTTTCTATTTCCATTTCTATTACTGTACTGCAGCAGTTCCTCATATAATTACAGCATGATTACAGCAGCCGTGTGCATTCTCACCCTTTTATCTATTACTACTACATATTGTACTGTTCCTACATGTTCTGCTATCTTTCTGTGTCTGTGTGTGACCTTGTTTCATCTTTTTTCCTCTTTCTCTTTTTCTCCCATTCCCTTCTACAATTCCTGTCATGTTTTATGCTTTATTTCACTGTTTGGTTCCTCTTGCCTGTTTCTCAACTTTTGTGTCCCCTTTGCTTTTATTTTGTTTTTTTATTTTTTTCTGGTTTGAACTCCTTTCTTTTATTTTTTATGTCAACCTGCTCCCCTTCTGAGTTTTCTGTTCTCTTTTGCATCCACTGCGGGTCTCTATTCCTTTCTGCCTTTGTTTTCGCTTTCTCCTTGGCTGTCTGTCTACATTGTGAATCTCAGAGCCCGTGGTGGCGTGCACTGTGCATCCTCCCGCCTCCCATAGCGCTCCCTCCTTCCTGCGTCAATATGCCGGTCATCTGGGCCGCACCGCCCTGCGCAGAGAGCCAGGTGGGGGGCTAGAACGAGACAGAGCCTTCCTGAGCCTGCACAGGACTGGATCTCTGGGTATATGCACACACACAGATTGACACATGGACACAACATTAATCACATAAAGAAACATGAATATGAATACTGGTATTCATTAGTATTCACATTTTATGCTACTCTGTACTCTGGCCATTTAAGTGAATTGTCCACATATATACATTACTGTGCAGATGTCTTGTGCGTTTTTTTATATTTTGCTTCCAAGGAGACAGATATTCTCATAAATTTTTAAAGTGGTCTCGGGGAATAGTTCTACAGACTCTCTAGAGGTCTTTGAAAGTTTTTCTGTGGACATTGGCTACTTTTTCACTCATTTTCAGTCTAATCTTTGTTCCTGACCACTTTCAGAGGAATCACTAAGCTACGTAACACTGACTATGAATTTTCAAGCATAAAAAACACACCTAACTGAAGGATGAGTCAAAGATGGCCATGCTAAAGCTCATCAGAATTGTACAAACTCTATTTTTGCCTTATATATACTGTAGTTTGCATGTATAAGTATGTATAATTACATATGTTTGCACATTTCGATAAAAAGGTGCCCATGTTCCCACTTTCCTTGCAAAATATAAAGAAATGCCAAACTTTTGTGGTATTATAAATTAGCTTTTTACAGTTAGCAACATCATAATTGCATGTAAATGATGCACCTGCATAAGAAAGATCAGATAACAACAGTGAACATTGCTGGTTTGGCAAGTCAGTTTCTTCAGTGTTTTCAGTATCATTCAGTCACGTGTGTTTTGTCTCATTTTCTGCATGTGAGTGTTGTGAACTTGTGCTTTATGTACGAGTTGCATCTGTGTGTCAACAATTCAGTGAACCGAACTTTGTAAAAGAGAAATAAGAAGTAATGAAGGTCACCTTGTTCATGTTTAAATGTTTGCTGCTTTAAGAATTTAGAAAAAAAGAAAAGAAAAATAAATTAAACAGAAATGAGCCAAAGAGCAACGCTGTCAGGCAGCCGCCTTGGACGGCACCATAAGTGTACGCAGCTTTGTACCCCTGCATTATTAAAAACATCTTAAGACTCAGTTGTGCATTCGGGTTTATAAGATGACTTATCTTTATCTACTTTTAGAACTTATATATACTGATATAAAAATCAGATAATGTTGAGGTCATACCAAACTTTTGACTGTTTTGGCACATTTGACTTTATCTTTGACCTGTATGACCAGAGTATTACTGCCACCTTTGGCAGGCTTGGTGTGTGCGCGCGCGTGTGTGTGTGTGTGTGTGTGTGTGTGTACATGTCTAACTTGGTTTCACTGAGTGCAAAACAGTGTTTAATGAAACAACTTTTCTGCTCTGCCAA
>VOQJ01020282.1:50792-74695 GCA_015052665.1 Apistogramma diplotaenia | reverse complement strand
TAAAATTGGCATGACAAAGTCCCAGCAGGAGGAGTTGGCATGTATACACAACTGCCTGATGTGCACAGCTGGAGAACTCTGTGTGTGTGTGTGTGTGTGTGTGTGTGTGTGTGTGTGTGTGTGTGTGTACATGTCTAACTTGGTTTCACTGAGTGCAAAACAGTGTTTAATGAAACAACTTTTCTGCCCTGCCAAAATTTACTATGAGGATGGAAGGATAAAACTCTAATGACCTTAATCCTACATTTGCAAACACGCACATACAGAACATGCTCACAACACTCACATGCAATTACTTTTTCCGTCTGTCTGCATTATGTAATGCGGTCTGTGGCTATATAGATCCCAGTAATCTCATTTCCCACTGTGGCAGAATGGCTTATATCAGGAGCAGTAGGGTAGATCGCACTAAGGAAAGGAAAACTCTTGGATGGATGGAAATAAAGGCTGAAGATGATGATGTCGGAGATGGGTTTTAGAATGAGATAGAGTTGGAAAATGGTGATTTATGAGAGAATGAGAGGTAGAAATGAAAAGAGCATCAGGAGTGGTAGGAGGGTTTTTCACAGAGGCTCCTTCAGGAGTCATATTAGACTTGTGCTGTGAATCCCCTGCGAGATGCACATAGACCATAACGAGACTCATTGCATTTGCTGAGCTTTAGTTGAAGGAAACTATACTTACAACAGCAGCTTACAATTTGTTGTAATCCTGTGAGCTGGGAATATGATAATCAGACTCTGCTTGGATAAAACTGAAAAAATCCTAATGAAGAAATAGATACTGCAGCATAAGGGAGGTTTCTGTTTGATCTTTTTATGTGCTGTTGCTTGGTGACCATATCAAAACAATACAGCAGTTTAAACTTATTGCCCTGCAAGATTGTTGTTTTTCCTTTTGATATTATAAGCATTCTTTCAAAATTGGTGTTCCCTTCTTGTGGTGTTTTTTGATTATTTGTACCAGATATTAAGCAGTGCCAACATAACCGTATCATTTGTGCATAAAATTAAGATAATAGCGTTTTGTTTTTTGCCGAAACAAAACAAACTATTCATTTCCCCTTTTTCAGATCTCATTATTATATAATTGTAAGGCATTGGAGAATATTTTACATATAAAGATAAAGCTAAGCCCTGCTACAGACTGGTGACCTGTCCAGGGTGTAGCCTGCCTCTCGCCCTATAGCAGGTTTCAGCCCCCCTGTCACCCTGAATTGGATAAGTGGAAAAGGATGGATGGAAGATAAAACTATCAGTGTTTTCTGATAGAAAAACTATGCCGTGATTTGTCTACCATTTTACTTTCATAAGCCCACAGATTGTTGATCTGGCAGTGACTTCATTGTGTGAAATCCACAGCTGCCACTGAGTGTAGATAAGCTTGCAAAAGGACAGACTTGACTCAGTCGAGAAAGAAGGCTACTCTATTATTTAAGTCTTGATAAGGTATAGTTTAAAATGTTAAGAGGTACTCTGTGTGTGCCTTTGTGCAAGCACGCGTGTGTGTGCACACAGTGTTTCCCACTAGTTGGTCTCGCTGACTCACTGTGTGCCACTCAGCAGTCAGAGCACGTTGCACTCTTTAATAGAGCAACATGATGATGCAATCTCTTGTTCCTGCTGCGCTAAAGAGATTATCCACCCTTTCACTTTCGCTCCCTGTGCTTTTCGAACTTACCTTGTATATAATGTCAGTTTAATTTAATATACCTTTAATTTGTGTAAATGAGCTGTGGGGTTATATGTGTTTGGCCAGGAGTCCGAGTCCAAAAGCTGTTACAGGTTTGTGATATCTGTTGCTATCTGGGCCAACACCCACTCACACCACACTGTACTTACAGTCAGGAAAGATGAGCAACGCACTTTTAGTGTTGCTTCTAACCACTACCTCATCTCTTTCTCTCTCTCCTGCACGCGCGCTCTCTCACTCTAATTGTAGTTACACTGTTGGGGATTAGCTGGTCCTCCCGTCTGTTTTACTGCAAAAGGACTGTGCTAAAAGCTGCCTGCTTTTCTCAAAACCCGCCTCAGGCTGCTATTTTTCAGTACTGTCAAAGAAGTCTCCTCTCGTTGCTTTTCCCTCTTTGTATCTGTCTCGTTCCCTCTGCAAACATCAAAATACTATATATAACCCCCAAATAACACCAGAATGTTACAAAAGATAAAAGCTGGGACCCTGTTAAGACCACCCTTATCTCCACCCGGACCACGAGAGACCTCGTTGTCTGTGCCAGGGATTTAATGTAATGCATTAACACTGTATTAATCGTTGTAGCCTTCTCCCTCAGTGCCTACACTCTTGGCCGTCCATTTGCTCTCCCCCGGATTGGTTTTAACAAGAACAATGGAGTGGACTCCTTTTATGTAGTCGGGCTTCTAAGCTTTTTATGTGTTAGGGTGGCGTGCTTTTTGAGAAGCTTATGGCTGAGGCAAATAAGATGTTACTAATGAATGCATTTTTTTTCAGAGCTGCATATATAGGTTGGGGGTAGGATGTGGGGTTGAGATGTAGCCGACCAGCATAAACAGAGCTGGTAGCTTACAGTAGGCTCTCTGGTCTCAGTAATTGAATAATGAGATTCCTTAGATGAAGATAAAAGGTTTAGAGGTAATTACTGCAGTCTAAAATTCTCCCACCCTGCAGCCGTGAGAGTTCACTTCTCTATGCATGCTTGTTTCTGAGGGATGATCCATGCAGTTTGATTTTTACTGTCTTATTTGTCTGGAGGCACACTGTGATATTTATGTCTTAAAAAGAGGTGAAAACAATGTAGAAACTCAGATGTAGTTACGAAGACATTAAAAATGTTTAAAACAAGGTGGAAAGATAACGTGGCAGTAACTGAGACCTTGAGGGAAGAAAAAAGCCGTGCGGAGGTGGCTGCAGAGCAAAACAGAAATCTTCCATGTATACAGGCTGTGAATCTAATAAGACAAAGAAACAGTGATGGCTGGAGGGTTTGGAGCTTTTGTTCTTGATGTTTTGAACAGCACATCACAGTGCATCAATACATGTCTGTTAATTCTCTGTTAATGACCATTACTCTCTACTTAACCGTGGATATGGTAATGTGCCAAATATGCCACTGAATAGAATCCTGTCCAGATTTAAAAAAAAAGGTTTTCTGGACGTGTTAGGATTAGAATATCTCACTGATCCCAACATATTTACGCTGTCTAAACCAATTACAAAGTTTGTTTAGGTCTTAATAAGTGCATCATTATTGACATGTGGGGTGTGTGAGCCTCTCCACATGAGCGTGTTTGGTTAGTTAAGACTTAAGCGAGAGTTGCGGTTTTATTTTGCAGCAGTCGAAAACAGCTTTTTGAAGTGTTAATCCTTCAGAATATTATGCAAAATGATGGCATTTAACACTTTATCTTGTTGACATTTTGGATGCTGTTGCCATTCAACGCCGTTGTGTTCTCTAAACACCTTTCTAATGTTAGTTTTCATGGATGCATGCAGGGTTTGAAAATTTGTTAAGGATTGGAAGGATTAAGTCCTACCTGTGACTGTTGCCTCTAGCAGTAATTTGGATCAGATACTGCAAATACAAACATCGTCATTCATAAGTGTCTGGTCAAACATAAACTGTCAACAGATCTTGTTCTGTGTTATCAATCCCACCTCCTGTGCTCAGTATTGTTCTGTCATTTCTTGCTAACACTTGAAAGTCTGTAGCTACATCAGGTTGTAGAAGCTTCTTCAGCTAGATGTTCATTCTGTGTAAATGATATAATTGCTAAAGTTACAGGACAAATTGCATCTTGTATTGATTTAGTGTGGTACAGTACTAGTCCATTTAAAGGGTCAATGAATCCCTTTTTCTCCCAGAAAGCTCTAGAAATTGACCATAAATCCATGCTACTTGTGTCTACTCCTTTATGCGCAAGGAGTTGCTACAGCTGGTAGCTCCAAAAAGGAGCAGCCAAAAGTAGCTTTATTAATTGACCATTGAGCCATACCTGATTTAAAAATGATCCATTTTTTTTCAATCTGTTTATTTTGCCTTTCTTTCTCAGCTCGCATCAAACATATATTTTATACCAGTCTCTGGAAATCTTATTGTGACCGCTAGCACTACGTGCTCTGCGATTTCCCCACAAACCTAAAACATGTGCAAATACCAAAAGTCAACCTATCTTTTAGACAGACCCATTCCAAGCAATAATCTTCCTTAATGTGGAAAATTATTGCTTGGAATGGGAGCGTTGACTTCAGTTGAAGTCGGGTCTGATTTGGAGCGTGCTGCTGTTCAACAGTTACAAGACTGTGCAACATGAATTTCTCCCTTGTGTGAGAGGCCACTGGAAACTATACTGTACTATAACATCTGAAGACATTTTTTTTGTAAGGGGATATTCAGCATTAATAATGTGAACTATGATGTGTCCCAGCATGCTCTGGTGTGCCAGTACGCAGCGCATTGAGGATGTGGTGTTTTGGTCAACGCAACACATAAATATGACAAATATCCATCCAATGATTCTTCAGTTTTATCGCAAAAAGAGATAACATTAAGAAAATAATTATCCTCATCTCGGTCCTGATACCATGTCTGTCCTACTAAATATTTCTGTTTGTATACGCATACACAAAGAAAATACAGAAGTGCAGGGAAATATTCTTTAGGATTAATATATTGTTAAATAATTTGCATAAATAATGCAATTGTTCACAGCGTGTTTCCTCTCCAGGTGTGCTTAATAGTCATTAGTCAGTAGGCAACATTATGTGAGTTGTATTTGCAACAGTAACTCTGTGAGCTGTAGCATGTGTAGGAAAGCGTGTGCACTTGGCATGACCATAAATAATGTCCTATGCTTCATGTCCATGTAGAGCGACATAGGCAGGAAGAGGAGAGCAGAGAGAATGCAGAAGAAGCTGGCTAGAATGCCAGAGGCATCACTCCAAAGCCTCAGGATTTCATTTTTCTGCACTAGAGAGTGATAAGCACATGGAGGGAGGGTGGGGAGCACGAGAAAGAGGTGGCGAATAAGATGGAGTGTAAGAAAGAGGCCGATCAGGCAGAAAATGTCATCGGCTCATGAATAGAAAAAGAGGATGACTGTACTGATATTCAACACCATCAGTGATAGCGAGAACAAGGGAGAGAGGGAGAGATAAAGACAGATGGAGGGAGAGAGATAGAGATTTCTATCTCATGAGAGGGAGGTGGGTAATAGCAAGGTGAAGGGAGGGAGCAGGAGGACTAACAACACTGAAAGGACTGATAGGGGCGCCAGAGGCAAGGAGGGACTAAACGGGAGAGGGGAGTGGAAAGAAGGAGAGCAGCACAACAGCCTGAATAGAGTGGTGTGTTGAATAACAGTGGAAGAACAAGGAGGACAAAGAGAAGACGGGGCTAAACATCAGCAAAATGAAGAAACTAGCATGTAAATGAAGAAGTCACAAAGGACAGAGGCAAAGAAAAGGTCTGGCAGTCGTTTTCTGGCTGGGAGCTGCAAGTTAAGTGCGTTGTGAGTCTTTGCACTTGTTTGTGTGCTTATGTCCGCATGAAGACAGATGATGACAGAACACCTGTTATACTGAGATGGCAGATTGTAACAGTTGTTAGCTTGCACATATTAAACTGTCTCTGCAGCATTTTGCATACCTGCACGTTGTTTGACCTTCCTTAGTCAGCAAGCAGAGTGTGACTGCAGAGAGAAGAAGAGCGAGGAAGGAGAGGGAGGAGAGGGGGAACATCTACTAAGAAAAACACACAGCAAGAGAGACGGTGTGTTAAAGTGGAGTAGCAGCCGAGGGAGTTGTTGGATTCTGATTAGTGTGCCTATGCAGTCTGCACTATACTCATAATGTCAGACCTGTTCTCTGCTGCATGGAGCTCTGCTGGCGGTACAGAGGTAGCCTAAGGATTGTATTTTTCCCAGGAATCTTGGATCCTCAATCAGCTCCGCCCCCTTAAACCCAGGTGCCACCCATACTGGTTGTTTGGGTGCTAAGACTGAATTGAAGTGGATCATTTATTTTATTTTTATTTTTTTGGTGAACTTTCAAATGTTAACGCTTTAAACCCACCGGAACAATGGATATGGCAGACAACCCGCAAGGATGCTCTGCTCGTGTTCCCAGGGTTGGTGACCTTAAAACGGGGGAAGTTAGAGTGGGAGAGGGGGTAAGAATGGTGGAGAGAGACACCCCACTGAGACTGTCACCGTTCCGTATGCTTCGCGTGCTGGATTCGTGCCGGCCTCCAGGAAACCGTATTGGTGAGTCTCATCACTGTCATCTTCTTCAGCAAGTTCATCTACATCCTGAGTTCATCCAAATCAATGTCCAGGAATATACTGATCAGATTTTTGTAATAATATAGAGTTTAGATTTAGGTGGAAGGCACATATTTTTGTCATACGTGCATGTCTTTATACTATTTTTTAACTTTGTAGGATATTAAAATAGCTTGCTCAAGCTCGTCCAATGGTTTTACTTTATACTAAGACACTAAGATTTATGCAAGTAGATTTCTCTCAGAATCTGTCCGTGACAATTTTGATCATCTCAAACTTATTACTGTGAAAATATGATTTGCTTTGCACATCTTCTTAAGTTGTACAGTGTTGGCCCAGAGCAATGTGCTTATCTACAGGGATGATCTCCTTAGAGAAGCAAGAGTCCGACAAGTTCTTCTTTTGAATTTTTTATTCATTTGCTTGTCAGCACAATGACTGCAGTATCTTTATTCATGCTGCTCAGGCCAAATTCAGGAAGCATGCTGTCCTGTGCTTTAAAATGAGTTTGAGAACCCCTCGCCCGAGAGCAAGAAAGGGAAGTGAAAGGATTCACTTCAAAGCCTACGCCTATAGTAATATTATTGGGTAATGTGGATGTGAATGCTAGCTATGAATAATACTTATCCAACATCCTACTGAATCTAGTGTCTGGCCTTTCTGAGTGAGGACTTATGACAAGAAATCCCAGTATTTTTGCTATTCCGTGAAGGGCTTTTCAGGTAAATCTTGCTTCTTTTAAAATCCCTTCCCCTGGATTTTCCTTTATTTTTGAAGTGTTGCCATGGTGTGCTGGAGATGAATTTTTAGCTAAGGAGTATTTGCAGAGCAGGGTGAGGTAAGGATACTCCCAAAAGTAGCCCACTCACTCTTCTTGACAAACTAGCAGGGAGTCAGCAACCCTAACTAGGCCAGCCTGGCTCCATGTGGGGAGGCAGTGTTGGCTTGTGACATTCGCTGTCTGCTCTAAGTCTCCTGTGGAAATGGAGCAGAAAGTACCTGCAGAAGACTGAAAAATGTTGCTTTATGTGACTGGGAGGTATGTGGAGGAGAGAGACCGTGGAGAAGGGTAACATCATGGTATGATATTGTCATGGGTGATGGATTTTTCTCTCCCTGGTCAGGTCATCCTATTTCACCCACCCGCATCTGCTTGACTATTTACACAAACAGACAAGATCGGGACTCAGAAAGTGAGAAAGACATGCGATCTAAGAGGAGTATTGGATACTCACTCATTGTAAGCATGTGGTTGTGTGTCAGTAGATATCCTGGATCATTTTCTCCTGGCTGCGGTGTCAGTTACCTTCAGTGTAATCTTTCACCGTCACGGTTGTGAGGGTTAATTCCTGATTCCTGATACGACAAATGACCGCTCCATTTTCTTACCGAGGTATATAATTCCCTGTGTCCTTGTGTCTGTCTCTGAGGGTAAACACTGTATGTAAGACGTGGAGACCCACAGGATGCCTACATTTTAACGTTATGACTGTTTTTCTCTACCTCCACCTGATCACTGCAGAGTAGATTAAGTTAACAAGCATTTGAACTTTTATAGAACCTGAAAATTAAATGCAAACTCTTGAACTACTGTGTAATTGACTTTGACTATGGAGGGTATAATTTAACAGTCAGTTTTTTGGATTATTGGGAAACTACAGAGTCAGAGGATTATTTTTACTCTGTGCCCTGTTATTAATTTGGTAAAGCTGGAATAAAGACCAATTTCAACCAATTTTAGAAGCACTGGGCTGTGTGTTTTTTTGTATATCTTTTCAAATATGTTTTGGTCCATAGACCAACCTTTTTCAATTCTAATTACATGAAGAATAGCCTAGAATAAGGCTCAGATGTTCCACAGCTGACAGAGAGCAAACTTTAATAAATAGCTTTACCTATCTGGCCCTCAGTTGTTAAATCCACACAGCTGAGGTGTTGCAGTCACTCAGGGGACTCATTTTCCTTTCCACTTCATCAGCTCTTCCAACCAGAACCATCCACCCCGTTATCTCCTAATGTTTCCTCGATCTGCCCGTCCTCTGTTGATGGTGGCTTAGGTTTTAGGGATAAACAGTAAATGATGGTAAAGAGTGAGCTTCTACAACACCCAGTCTACTTGAGTTTCATGAAAAAGTTGGCTTTACCAAAACAAAAACCAGGCAAACATGCGCGCACACACACACACACACACACACACACACACACACACATACTGCGTGTGCTGAAGTGTACATGACCCAGACAAAGAGAACCCCCCACCCCCACCCTTCCCCCACATTTACTCACGCACACACAAACTCACACATCATTGAAGGAGACAGTCCTGTCTGCTGCACAGTGACTCATTAATCAGATGGATTCTGGGGCACATGAAGGTGTGTGTGTGTGTGTGTGTGTGTGTGCTGGTGGTGGGGAATGTCTCCTATTGCATGAGCTCCTATTGCACAGGATAATATTGATCTTGTACTTGCTCGTCTTACCGATATCATTTTATACACTTGTTTTACACCCCTGCGTCGCTGGTGGTATGCTCCATCACATGGTAATTGGGATCCTACTGCGTCTTTCGCAGGGTGGGTGAGTGAAATTTAAGAAAAGCAATGTTTTGTTTTCTGGTGAGCCCATAGAGTGAAATAGTATATCATTAAACACAATCTAAAAACCTACGCTGAGATATTCATGTCAAGGGACACCCCTGTAGTCTAGTGGTTAGGGCATGCCGCCCTTGTACCAAAGACATGTCACATCTCCTCTCTCTCCCTGCTTCATAGTCTTCCTTTAAAGCAAAAATTCCATGTTAAAGTCTTAAGTCTTTGCACATTTGTGTTTTAAAGGTATTGTCCATGAAAATGTGAAGATGGGTTCAGATGGGGAGAGTGACCAGGCATCCGGGACGTCTTCTGATGAGGTTCAGAGTCCAGTGAGGGTCCGTATGAGGAATAATCATCATCGGCGCATCTCTAATGAGGTATGATGAGCTGGGACACGCCCACGCACAAATGCTTTTACCCTAAATGTGCTGCACTCTTTCATCTTTCAGGAAGATAATGCACCTGCATTCAACAGTATTCAGTGAAATTCAAAAGCAATGCCAAAGGCTGGCCAAAATCAGTCACCGCTTCACTCTTCAGTACACATTATCAAGTAAATTCTATGTAGGAAACCATACTTTGTGACCGGTTATAGAGCTGATATGATAAATTGGTTAGTCCTAAATACCAGTTTTGCCCTGTTGCTGATATGTTCGTGTTTTTTTTGGTTGACAAATGACCCAAAAAAGCATAAAAGGAAATGCCAGGCTACTGTATTTTTTCATAATATCCTGTGCTGTATGTTAGACAAATAAATCAAAAGAATACATTTCCTGAGTTTATTTGTTTCTTTACATTAAGACTGTTCCTTTAACTTTTTATTTCCGTGCATGCTCAATTGTCAGTGGTAATTGGCTGTAAGTTAGTATGCACACTATAGTTAGTATACAGGAAACACTATACACAGTGAATACTATGGTAGATTATGTATAATGTGAATAATGAGCAATTTTAGACACATACCTGGTACATTGTGGTACATTTAAAGGGGTCTATTTTGCTTATTTCAGCTCCATATTTTTAATCTTGGAGTCCGCTTGGGTAACTTTGCATGATCCACACTCCAAAATATTCATTATTTGACTCGGAAGAACCCCTCAGGTCATCTGCTGTCTGGAAAGCTGTTTTAGATTCCCTCCCACAGCTATTAAGCCAACTCATTTCTTCTGATTGGCTGACCCTTGCAAACAGAAGGTGGGGCATCAATGTCCAAAATTATCATATTGTCTCACTGACATTATACAAAAGAGTGGGTCTGGAGCAGTCTGAGGTCTTGGTTCACAGGGAACACATGCATGCATACATGCACAGTTCTCAATATTTTAAACTTTGCGCATGGTTAATATGAACATCTGCCATTGCAGCTGTGCATTTATGACAGAAAAAGGTGAAAACATAACGGTTATTTTCAGTAACGTGTGTATGTGAGTGTACCTGTGCTAGCTGACAGATAGTGTCGCTGTTTGCTGCTGAGTTTCTGAGTGCCCTCGTGTCTCGGTTAGCCTGCGTGTGTCCGTTTGAAGGAGTTGCAGAGTGATGAGCGCAGCAGTATTACGGGAAATGCCTCTAGATACAGAGCCTCTCACTGCTGTGAGCAGTGGATGGGACTAATTTAGACCATGTTTACCATCGAGAGAGGCAGACAGAAGGAGATGGAGGGGCAGCGTGGGAGAGGAAAATGTTGGGGTTTGAGTAATTATGGATTTCGGTGTAATTATTGCAGTGATGAATAAAAGGGAGATCCAGGGGAATAGGGGCTCAGGAGATGATAAGAGAGAAGGTATAAAAGGAGAACTGCAGGACAAAATTATGGCAGGAGAGAACAAGAAAAACAATGTTTTTTTCTGAGCTACCCCCTTCCATTCACCCCTTCCCCCTATCTGCCTTTCTCCCCTCAGGAATCTGTCTATTCCTCTCTTCCTCTGCTCCTGGTTTCCCCCTCCTCCAACTCTTTTTTACCCACTCCTCTTCCTAAGTATATGGATGCCACTCTACCACAGTGCCAGCCCTCCCTCTCTCTCTCTCTCTCACTCTCTCTCTCTCTCTCAGTGTGTGCAGTCATGTATCAGGTCAGAGACATGCATCGTTGAAAGCGCATGTGTGTGAGTGCATGGAAAAATACATTTAAGGAGGACAATGAGGGAGCTACTAGAGCTGTTCTGCATTGTGAGTACGGGGGCACACATGTTTTCTTTTGTATGTAGATCTTTATTTAGTCTCTACCACTGAATAACAGGGCAGGAGTGGCTGTAACTGTTAACTTTTGTTCATTGTTGCCCCTTTGAAAGACAGCACGGACTGAATTTGGTTGAAAGGCTCTTCTTTTGATCATGATTAGTCACTTCTGTTATGAACTGCATAAAATATCAAATATTTTGATTGAAATAATATACAGCGTTAGTTGCTTGTGCCATATATGGCGTTGTAGTGCTTATATGTATTCGTCTCGTTTATGATTCAGATATTCAGTGGAGCTTACAAATGTGTTAACTGTAGCTAGTAGGCATTTCAGTACAAGCATTTGTGGCTCATTCTTACATGCTTCTACATGTGCTGCTGCAATGTGCACAATATCGCTTTAGGATTTGTCATTCGTCACCATCCATATGGTTGCTTTTTGCATATAGTATTCCATGTTGTGATGCTAGCCGGGCAGCTCAGATAAAACCATTACAGGCGTAAAATCCCTCTACCTTTCATCTTCACACATATACACACTTCACTATCCTCCTATTGCACGTTTACACGTAAACATACATTTCACTTCACAATGAGGACACACACTCGAGGGCTGTTTTTACTGGTTCAGCTAACTAACCGCTGCCATGGAAACGATGTGTGTTTGGCACCTTGTCGTTGACCATGTCATACAAATTTGCATTCCAGCAAGGATTAGAAGGTGAAAGTTCTTCCAGTGGTTACAAGCTGTTAATGACACCGACCCGAGTGTGCGTTGATGTTTAATTCCTAATATCACATGTAAGATGTGATCATCTCATGCTGAACACTTCCAGTGAGAGAGGGTGCACTTCTCATATGCACTCAAAATTAACTTTGACTTCAATAAATTAGCAAAATATTAGAGAACAAAGATATAAGGTTTGTTTTTTTCATTTTGAAAAAAAGGCAGATCAGTTTGTGAACTTAAGAACAGTGTTGTACCAAACCTGTCATAATCCTAATGCTAATAGTGCTAATTCTGACAATACATCTAAAAGTAGCTAGTAACTTGTTGGAATTTATCCTGATCATTGCACTGGCATTTTTTTCAACCGTAGCAAGTATCAGTCTTACTCACGTCATCAGTCATTCACAGCAGCAGATGGCACCTGTTAACTAAAGGTTTGTTGTCATTTGACAAACTCACCACCGGGAGAGACAGATGGAGCAAACTGATTGTGAGTAGACAAGCAACCAATACTGTTTAAAAAGAAAGTCTTTTGATGCCAGATCAGGATGATTAAATAAGGCAAAGCGATTAAAGAAGTCAAATGATCAGGAAATGGCATTTGTTTACTACACATCTTAATTTATTGTGAGTTATCACATCAGACCATATTTAAAAGGTGCTGGATATTGTGTATGCATTTATATTCAGGACTTGATGTCTTCACAGTATGATTGTAAACGAAAATCCACCCTCAGCATTTGATCACTCGAATATTTCAGTTTGATAAACTGCTTTATGCTTCCCTTTGTGTCTTTCTTCTTCTGTTTCAGGACATAAACAAACGTTTGTCTCTCCCAGCTGATATCAGGCTACCAGAGGGCTACTTGGAGAAGTTTGCCATGAACAGCCCACCCTTTGACAAGCCCATGAGTCGCAGGCTACGACGCGCATCATTGGTCGGTACTCAGTTTATCTGTGCGCACATTTGCATCTGTATATGTGTGCAAAGCGGTTGAAACTAGCTGTACTGGTCTCTGGTGTGGAACTTCATGTCATTTTGTCATTTTATCTGGGTGTGTGCTTGCTCTTTTTCATGCTGCTTTGTGTAGAAACAAAAGTAATATGAGCTTTTAGTGCTATTGTACATTACGTAAATGGTAGACCAAGGCCATTATTGTCTGAAATGCACACATGGAGCAGCCACACCAACACAGATTCACTTTAAACACACACTAAGTTATGCTATAGTGCTTACAATGCCTCAGTGGGGGCCCGAATGATAAATTCTGAATTATACATACAGGCCAAGTGCATTATGGGTATGAATTGGGGGTCTGGCAGTGAGAGGAGGGGTGCTCAGGAAAGAAATAAGCAGATATTCATGAATATGCAGCATGTCCTTTTATTGTTGAAGTACCCCTGCTCTGTCACTTGGTTTTTATTTTGGTCACACTTTTTTTGTTCCCACATTACGGTTTTGTTTCTGCGATCATTCACTTTCAGGTTTCCCTTTATACATTACTGAGTAACGCAAGAGTGCAGTGCTCTTTGTTTCACTTCTTCTCTCCACCCACACACACTTGCTTAGTTTTAAAGTGAATTCACTGTGCTTAATTGGTACATCACTTTAAACAAGCTTATTCTTTGGGAAATATAAATGGTTCATCCTCATCAACCATTTTTGCTGTGATTATCAAACAGGTCCATTTCCCTGCCTCTGTGTCTCCGCTTGAAGCACTTTAATGACGCAGCTTTTCTGCAGGAGGCTCACAGAGATGAAAGCAAAGGGCCTCTGAGGAGAGGTTTGCAGGAGAAGAAGAGAAGTATATGGTGTAAGGGTTGAGCAGAAGAAGAGGATAGTTATAAACAGCAAATGTTTAGTGTGCATTTTCTTTTATTTGCCCAGCTGTGTGCGGCTGGGTATTTTTGGAGTTCTTGTATGTATGTGATGTAAAAGATCAATCAATAATTCAGCAGCAGTGTCAGTCTCATCTGCTGCAGCTCCTCTCCTGACTGGGATTACACCCCAGGACACCTTGGAGTGAGCTGGAGAGCAAGGAAGAGAGAGGGAAAGGCACAAAAGGAGATGAAAAGAGAATATTAAAAGGGCTTGAATGATGAGATGTCATGGTTCAAAAAGGGCCTGGATAAGTGAAAAATGCTAAGCAAATGTAAGCGGAGACAAATGGAAAAATCAGTGCCATTCTGTAGTTGGATTTAGGTTTTATACCAGGGAAACAAGGTTTTGATTGATCTGGGGCACTCTGCTGAGCTTGCAACCTTCCATTAGGAAGATGCATCATGTTTTTGTTATAGTGGCCAATATTTTTGCTTTTTTAGTGTGATGTATCATGCATGATTTACATAGTATGCTTGAGGTCTAGTTTTAACTTGGTTGTATGGAATGAATTAGCCTGTGACATTGCACAAATTCTTCAGTCATTGCAGATCTGCTCCAAAGACATTTCAAATAAATAGCTTCACAAAAGATTGAAGCTTAACTAGAGACCATCTTGCAAAAGCATCACACCGGCTGCAATGACCCATGGGTACTCAACAGTCATTAGTGTGTTATTACACGAGTCCTCAGTGCTTGTGGGTTTTACCACCCCTATTTGTGCTCTTGGTCTTCATTTTTATTGCAGAGCTGTGATGCTATCAAGACAAAGTTTGTCCACAGACAGAAATACCTCCCAAAGTTGTGGAAGTTCCTGTTGTAACAGGCAATACCAGTTATCCTGTTTTAGTTTCTGAGAACAGTGATGTAATAGTTTTCAGGCTGTCTGTGTGCTTGTCATGTGTTACGGTAACATAGATCATGTTTCTGCTATTCCATAGCGGAACCTTGAATTCGAAACCGCGTTTTTTGATCAATGAATTGTTGCCAGTGTAATGCAAGTGAAGTTGGTATCAGTTTTCGCTCATGGCTGTTGCCCATTAGTAATCAATTATTCACAGCAGTCCAGTGAAACTCGGTGTTCCATGGTGCTGAGGAGTGAGATGTCAATTTATCTCAAAGCACAACACTTAATCATATTATGCAGCGCTCACTTTTTCCCCGAACCCATTCAACCCTGCAGCGACCATTAAAATCAAAAACTTAGTGCCAGTAGTTATGCCCCTCTGTTATGTCGTGTTTTCGTCATAACAAATTACATATGATACAACCTTCAACTGGTAAAAAAAAATAATTAAAAAATAGATAATTGAAGCTACGTGTTGTCCAGTCCTTTGGATCCCTTGTTTGTTGGTGTTAGCAGGAAAATGGTGACAGTGCAAGTTGCTTATTGGCCAATTGATTATAGCTCTGAGGAATGGCATCATCATGCTAATGAATGGCCTTGTCTTTCCTCCCACCTCTCATTGCCTGCCACCTCTTTTCTTCTCAGAAGGCTGTCATTTTACCTCTCCTACTAAATCCTATCAATCCATCCTTGCTCTCAGATTTAAGCTTTCTTATAGATGGCACTTCAAAAAGAAACATAATTACCAATAAAATGTGGATGATTTCATGAATTTTCTTGTCAACACACATTTTTTTTTGCACACATGTACATCCTACATTTCTCACTTGTGCTGTGAGTTCATCATCCTCAGACGGAACACTTATACACACATATTGTTTAGTTTGATGCTACTTCAGTTTTATCACTAAAACTTGGTCTGACCTAGTTCTGCTGAGTAAGCCCGCTGGAGCGTTGGGAATGAAATGAACCCATTGCCATCAAAAGCATACGCAGGCGCACAAGCACACAAATATGAAAAGGATTGTAAAGTACTTTGAGAGTGCCGCTGCGCACTGGTAGGAGAGAGGTGGCCTTTTTTGTGTGTAGGCACTTCTTATGAAGGCAATAATTTTTATAAGATTGTTATGATAGGGGTTAGATCTGGGGAGTAATGTGTGATTTACATTTAAGCATAGATTGTATGTGTGTGTGCTTAAAGCCCCCAGTACCTGTATTATACAGTTCATGTCCCTGCTGAATGAACATACATAAATAAGCTCTGTACACAAATAAGAATATGTCTTTTAATTAATAACTTGTGCACATTTAAACTTGTGCATACCCACGTGCACGCTGGCATGTCTCGGTGTGTAAGTATGTCATCTTGTATCCTTGTATTCAGATGTTGTTTTTGTAGTCGTGCCTTTAAAGACATCACATGCTTCATCAGCTAACTTGGCCACTGGAGACCCTCCCCCTCCCTTGCACACGCATACGTACATGCATTGGCCTGGCATTCATACAGCTGTCATGGTGGGGCGGGCTAAATTAAGAGACATGAGTGTGTTCATTAATAAGAATGCGAGGGAGAGATTGCAGGGAAAAAATTCATATAATTAGGGAAATTATTTAGGAAAAGTGCCAAAGAAGTGACTGGCATGAGCCCTGAGAGACCTGTGGGTATCACAGCTTGATATGTAGCTACATCCATCCATAATTCATGACCTCAAAACCCAGGGGCCACATACATTATACAGCTAAACATATATACCTGAATTCAGGTTTATTTTACTATTTCCTCTGCACTGTTTAGTCTCCTCTAGAGTTCTATAAAAATGTTCTGAAAAAAACGTGTCCAAATTCGATTGTCTTTGCTGCACTGACGTCTTGTGGCCAAAAAGTATATGTGCATCTCTAAATGGCATCACACCTTACCACTAATGACCGATAAAGAGAAAAGGTCTTTGAGGAATAACCTGGGAAACTAAAGCCTTTAATTAATTTTGAAAGGCTCGTAGCTTATAGCTGAGTTATAAACAATGTTCAGTCACTGTCTTTTATTTACATTTATGTTACCGCTTTAGAAAATACATTGTCTGCACACTAGTCCTGAGAATCAGACGCACTCAAAAATACAAAATAAGCAAAAATTGCTCCACCAGCCCTGTAATTTGCACACATTAAAGTATAAAAAAGGCCTGGTGACTCAGAAACCTGCAGTTCCAGCCCAGATCTCAAAAGTAAGTGTCCAATCAGGCCGTACAAAAATAAAATGCAAGCTGCCATTGCTAAATTCCTTAACCACCTTCTTTGTGTCATCCACAGTCTGAGATCGGCTTTGGGAAACTTGAAACCTACATCAAACTGGACAAACTAGGAGAGGTGAGGTCAATAAAGAGCCACCGGCAAAAGTGACACCATTCCCACACAGTAATAATTTACTCATTCATTTACATGTTTTCCATCTCTGCAGGGGACCTATGCGACAGTATTTAAGGGACGGAGTAAGTTAACAGATAATTTGGTCGCGCTGAAAGAGATCCGCCTAGAGCACGAGGAGGGCGCGCCCTGCACCGCTATTCGAGAAGGTACTGAACTGTTGTGATCTGGAAGCACACGCCTCAAAAGTCAACATGGCACACACATACATACTGTCAAGAGCATTGTCGAGTTTTGACAACGTGTCTTGTAGCTCTGTGGGCTGTGACTGCAGTGTGAGCTGTTCTACTCCTCACAGCTTGTCTGTGTTTGACTGACAGTGTCTAATGTGTCTTCTCCTCCAGTGTCTCTACTGAAAGACTTGAAGCACGCCAATATTGTCACTCTCCATGACATTATCCACACTGACAAGTGCCTAACACTCGTGTTTGAGTATCTGGTGAGTGTCACTTTGTTTGTAATGTGTCAGTGTATCACATTAAACTAGAATCTACATATAAACTTCTTTCTTTCTTTCTTTCTTTCTTTCTTTCTTTCTTTCTTTCTTTCTTTCTTTCTTTCTTTCTTTCTTTCACCAGGAAAAAGACCTCAAGCAATATATGGATGACTGCGGAAGCATCATGAGTGTTCACAATGTTAAGGTAATCTAGAGTGTTACATGCGGTCAGTGCTGCAAAACGTCTCTGATGTTTGGTTATGTTTTTAACATCCTCTTCTCTCCACTTCAGATTTTCCTGTTTCAGCTTTTAAGAGGTCTGGCGTACTGCCACAGAAGGAAGGTCCTCCACAGAGACCTGAAACCCCAAAACTTGCTCATCAATGAGAAAGGGGAGCTTAAACTGGCAGACTTCGGTATGTCACCTTTGTTACTAACCTAAGAAGCACAAAATCACTCTTGTATAATATGCTGAAACTGCCTTTATTGCTTAGATTTCTCTGGTGTTCATGAAAAGAGATATCACACTTATTATTATTTAAAATGTCATTATTTTGCCTTAATTGAATTATTCAGTGTTCCAATGTAGGCTCAAAGACACTACTTAGGAATGCTTCATACTGTGCTAAATTGAAAAGAGTTGTCCCAGATATGTGATAGTGTTACCTTGGGGCTGCTTTGGCTCAGGTATAGCAGGTCACAAAAGCACCCAACACTGCCCTCCTTTGGTACAAGTTGCAACATGATACTGTATTACATTAATGCTACTTCATGTGGAAGCTACTTTTATCCATTTTCCAGCTTTACGTTATTGTGTAGTCTCTTGGTCATCTGCAACAATCAAGTTTTTTTTATGAGAACTTAATTAAGATTAAAGATGAAAGTTTTGATAATTTTATCAAATTTGCTCATTTAAACTCATTTGGGGTATCAGCGTCATGAAGTCATGAATAACTTCCTGTTCCTTGCCTTACGGTATCTTATTATACTGCAGTTTGTGCCTGTCTATATTTTGCTATGTTCTGAGTTTTGCTCTTCTTAATGTATCCATTCATTGTACAGTATTTATTATTTTAGAGGTCCATCTGCATAGCAACTTGGCTTAGATTATAAAAGCTTTGTTCCTTGTACAAATAAACAGTAGATGTGTAAGATTTAAAAAAAAGTACCAAGAATTGATCTACTCCTATAAAACATTATCACATAAGCACAAGGTTGAATTTTTTAAAATTTCATGTATAATTACTAAAGTATGTAAAGGTGGAAGGCTTTGACAGAATTTGAACGAGACGTTTTCTCTTTAAAGGTTTGGCTCGAGCTAAGTCTGTCCCTACGAAGACCTACTCAAATGAAGTTGTGACATTATGGTACCGACCACCAGATGTGCTGCTGGGCTCCACTGAGTACTCTACACCCATTGACATGTGGTGAGCAAACTCATATTGACAAGTAATATGCACAATTATCAGTAGTGCTAACCCCTTTTCATTTTCTCATGTAGCTGTCACTATTGAGGTTTTGTAAAGCTTGAGTTTTCAAGTTGGCAAAATCTCCTGTAACACATTTTTCATTATTCATACACCAGCAGGTTTCTGTTTCTTTCATATGTTTGCAAATAGACCCTGTTCAGTGTTGTTAGGAATGCCTCACGTGTTGTAATACGTAGTTTGATATACAGCATTTATAGCACTGATTAGTCTTTAATCAGCATTTAAATACTTTGCAAATATTTCATGACACAAAGATTGTGGGAAATCTTTGTGTCATGAAATAAAAATGCTCTTTTACATATTTATGTGGCACTAGTTAGATCTTTTTAAATCTTTGCACTTGCATTTTAATTGGAATGCATTAATTAACAACCTCATTGCAACTCTTTTATAATTCGAGGTCCCCCGACTGCTTTAATCTGCAATAATAGATGACTAAAAAGTAGAATTATGTTTCTTGTATTTTACACTAATTTACTGCCCTTCATCCAGGGGTGTGGGCTGCATCTTTTATGAAATGATCACAGGCAGACCTCTCTTCCCTGGATCAACAGTGGAGGATGAGCTTCATCTCATATTTCGCATCCTTGGTGAGACAGCAGTGGAATTCAGATGAACATTTGTGCACGCTGTGTATGTGTATATTAAAGTATGCCCAATATCTGCGACAGGTACTCCTACAGAAGAGACTTGGCCTGGTATCACCACCACTGAAGAGTTTAAGACATACAATTTCCCGCGCTACAACGCCGAGCCCCTTGTCAACCACGCACCGAGGTGTGAATTAGTGGAGTCCCGCGTGTGCAGATTCTGTACAGCTTTTGATTTGACTGGAACTCCTCTTAGTTCTTCCTTTCTTTCGCTTTCCCTCCACTCTAATTTTTTCTCTGCTTTCTGTCTCACAGGATAGACAGCGAAGGCCATGACTTGCTTTCAAAGCTCTTACAGGTAAAGAACATTGTGGTTTACAGAAAATGATGAGAACTGTTGTTTGTACACCGTAATGATTTTGATTCTGTGTGCCTCTAGTTTGAGGCAAAGAAGCGGATATCAGCTGAGGATGCTGTCAGACACTGTTATTTCAAATGTCTTGGGGAGCAAGTTCAAACACTGGCTGACAGTGAGTATATACATGTGATTTGAATATCCATGTTTATTGCGCAACCACAGTCTAACCTGCATTTTGTTGCGTTTTTTAAATTCTTTTTAGCTGCATCAATCTTCTCTGTAAAAGGCATTCAACTCCAGAGAGATCCAGGAAAGAGATCCTCGGTCTATCCAGAGTCATGTAAGTCCTCCAAGATAAAAAAAAAACAAAACATGGGAAGAACTTAAAGAAAATCAGGAATCCTCAGTGAAAGTATGATATAGGATAGGACTTGCTCCCTGTTTTCCTCCTCTTCCCCCTCTTTTTCTCTCTAATGTTTTGCTTTTTGTCATCTGTCATGCCACTGTGGTCTGTTGCCAGGTTCGGCCTTCACCACAAACAGATCCCCAAATCCCAGTATTAACATTGCATAATGCAATTCAGTTAGAAGTAATATTAAAGCTAAGCTATTGAGTTCAAAATATTCCTGAATACTGGCAGGAAATAAACTAAAACTATTAGATTGTCATGAAATTTTGCAGAGACATTCATGCTCATAGTTATAATGGCTGTTGATGACTTTTGGTGAATTGTAAGATTAATTGCCATTACATTTTTGTGCAGACGTTCATGCCCCATCAGTATGAATTTTAATTAATTTGGTTATCCTTTACATTTGAATCTAGCACAATCTACAAGTCAAAATTTTAGGCGGAAATGACTGTTTGGTCAGTGACCAACACTAAAGACTTCTCCGACAGCACTGTGAGCTGGTTGCTATGCAAGCATTAGCTCTAAGTCAGGCTCATGTGCAGCTGTACAGATATGCCAACATGGCCTTAGATCCGTTGTTGAGTATGCTTAGATTTCCTGAAGTCCCATCACGTGTAAACAAACTAGTACGCCACACCTCATGAAGTGCAGCTGGGGTGTTTTGCCTGTGTCTGAGCCTCTATACATTGACTTTGCATACCTGATGTGCCTTCAGCATTTGCTTCGATTTACTTCACTGTTTCTGTCCTTATCACAGTCTCAGTCTGTGTGTGTGTCTGCGTTTTCCTGCTTTTGTTGCCTCTCTGTCATGTTCTGATAAACTGTCCCTTCTCTTTGGTGCCCATGCTCTCTTCTTCTGCACTGCTCATCTTTTCCTTAATCCTTTCTCTAATCTCCCTTCTGTACCCTACTCCAACTCCTCCGCAACACCTCAATATTCCCAACCTCCCCTTCTCCCTGACCCTAAAAAGCGATGGGCCATAAGCTAGGCTCCGCACCCTCGCAGTACTTCCAGAGAGAGGCAGCCAATCCCAGGGCTCAGAGTCACAATCTCTCCTCTACTTCCACTGGCTGAGTGGCCCCTACTGTTCTGGTAAATACAGTCTCTTTCATCTGTCTGCCTTCCTTTCAGTAACCTTTCTCTTTTTCTGTTTGGCTGTCACCAGGCCCTTTTTCCTTCTCAGCTGCCACTTTCTTTGCTGCAACACCAATTTATGTATGACAGTTGCTGAATTGCATTTAATTGCATCTCTCTTCCCTCCCTGCAACATGTGCTTTGTTTGTTCCTCTTCACATTCAAGCCCTGTGCCCACAAGCATTCCTCAGGTTTCACTTTCCTAATCCTCTTTTTCTCAGAGCAAAGTCACTGCCACTGTTCATTTCAGGGATCAAAGGGGCAACAATATGTTCATCAGGGCAAAGAATGTGATCTGAGAACAGGGAGTCATTTGATTTGATTTGATTTTTTTCACTTGCAGTGCTGTTTAGGTTTCTGCAGCGAGAGATGTAGATTCTGTAAGTGAGGGTTTTGTGTTGTGGGTTTGCTTCATTGTGTGCATTTTAAATTAGCATGGATTTGGGTGTTTTACTGCTGTGCGTTACACTTTTGGTAAGTATGGTTTAGCTTTAGCTACATTACACAAACTATTTCTTTCAAATATGTATCTGAGCCAAGTGTTTTTCTGGTTTTGATACATGTGCACTACACTCACTGCCCACATCATTCAACAACTCCTTAATGCAGATATATAATCAGCCAGTTACACTGTGGCAACTCAGTGCATTTAGACATGTAGACAGGGTCAGTACAACCTGCTGAAGTTCAAACTGAGCATCAGATTGGGAGAAGAAAAGTGATTTAAGTCACTCTGAATGTGGCATGGTCTGAGTAATCCAGAAACTGCTGATCCACTGGGATGTAGGCTTTACAGAGTCTGCAGAAGAGAAAATGTCAGCAGTTTGGCTAAAACTACCTTACTGATGCCAGGGGAGAACGGCCAGACTGCTTTGAGCTGACAGTAAGGCAAAATGAACTCAAATAACTTGAAGAGCATCTCTGAATGCACATAGAGAATTTTGAAGCAGATGGGCTACAGTAGGTGCCACTCTTGTCAGTAAAGAACAGGAAACTGAGGCTACAATTTACCAACACTGAACAACAGATCACTGGAAAACCGTTGCCCGGTCTGAGGAGTATCCATTTCTGCTGTGACATTCGATCGGTAGGGCCTGAATTTGATGCAACTAACATAAGAGCAGGAATCCATCCTGCCTTGCATCAACAGTTCAGGCTGGTGCTGGTGGTGTAATGGTATGGGGGATATTTTTTGTAGTACTACTTGAGCATCATTTAAATGCCACCGTGTAGTCAAGTATTGTAGCTGACCATGTCCATTCCTTTATGACCACAGTGTACTCATCTACTGATGGCGCCACAAAGCTCAAATCATCTCAGACTGGTTTCTTGAACATGGTAGTTCACTCTACTCAGTCTCCACAGTCACCAGGTCTCAATCTAATAGGGCATCTTTGGGATGTGATGGAACAGGAGAGATTTACCTCATAGAAGCTGGCACATCTGCATCAAGTGTGTGATGGCATCTTGTGAATCTGTGCCATGAAGAATTAAGGCAGTTCTGACGGCAAAAGTGCCTCCAACCCAGTACCAGCAACGAGCCTATATTGAAATGTCCAGTGACTGTATAAAGCCAAAGGCATCTGTGTGTATGATGTTGTTTATTTCTCCTGCCATGATAACTATTCCCCATGCACACAGGTTTGTAGCTCACAATTAAGAATATAAGGACATCAAAATGGTTTGGCGAGAAATTTGTTGTCCAACATGAATCTGCCAGACCTTTTTATTTAAAAATGATTAAAAATATATATGCACCTTAACTTTTTATGTGCTCGGTCAAGGTCAAAATTCAAAATCACATAATTATTACATTTTTGTTTTTCATGCGGCAACAAACAGGGTTAATACAGCGTGATGGCTGGATTTTGCCCCACTAGGTGGTGCTCTTGTTTTGTTGTTTTAATTTTGAATTTTAGGTAAGCTCTGTCAATTTTCCAGAAAAATAATGAGGTCACAAGCTCAGTATCCTGAGCAGCAGCTATAGCCCCTTGTATGCAAAACAAGATCAATAAAGAAAGGTTTGTCACGTTTGCTGTGAGCCAGACCTTTCCACCCAACATACACCCTCACTGTTGCTCTTTAGGCTGATAGATTGCACGTCTAGCACCTAGACAACTTTTCAATCAAGTAGTCAATACAGGGAAAGTGATTGGATGTAGGTTTACAATATAGCAATTTATGTTTTTAATCAACTAGTGAGTGAATCACTGTGGGCTCCAGAAAGTTGAGACACACAATTTATCACTATTTTGTATGTTTTTCCAGACTGATTGACTGTTTTGTTTTAAACTGGTTGATTAATCATTCTGAAACATATTTCTGCTGCATTCATGTGTGTGTCCAATGTTTCTGGGCCCTATGGTATTTATTTTGTGTTGCTGGCATGGCGTGAAATTTACAGGTGTGTTTGTGTGTCCAAATCGAACCCAAATGTTTGTTTTTTAATGTTTCTCTCTCTCCATCTGTCTTCCTCCCTCTTTCTGTCTCTCTCTCAGCCCAAGGGAAGAGCAGGAGACAGAGTGTGCTGTTTTAGTGCCGGTGGGGGCGATGAGATGAGGAAGACAGTGACACGCGGA